>JAANSP010001735.1:0-14504 GCA_036850745.1 Homidia socia | reverse complement strand
ATGCTGAATAAGTTGAATGCTGCCGAATACAATTTTCAGCTTGCCTCTCAGGTTTCACTGGTTTGGTAAAATACCTGCAATATGCCGAATACATGCACAAATTTCATGTGCAGGAGAGAAAGAGCAAGAAGAAAAAGTGAAGTTGAAATATGAGACATGAGAGTAGAAGATCATACATGAATAGACATAATTTTTTCATGAAGAGGATTACACACATGTGCATAATCCTCACCTCACTTCTTCTTTCCCAGTAATTATTATTACTCCGTGGTTGGTTGGTGATGGTGGTGGTGGCATATATGGAAGAATAGAGATGCCATACGTATACAACTACCACACGTCAGAATCAACGTATGTCGACTTCATATTTTTTTCCTGCTTACTAATCAAAAAATCATGCATGCATGCATTCATTTAGAAGAATCATTAGAAAATCGCTAGGAGAAGGGAAAAAAGTGAAGGAAGGAAAAAGGGGAAAGTGAATGCGAGTGAAGCCGTTTCTACTATAATCGTGTATTTACATAGGCAGTGGATATGGGCACATGAGCTAACAAATTACCAACAATGCACAAGTATTTTACTTTCATATATGATGACGTGACGTAATAAACAAGCACACATATCCACAGAATATGAAGTCTGAAGAATACTTGAAAACAACATATTTATTTCTGAAACAGGAAGAGAGAAAAAAATTCATTTGATGATGATGACTCTCCAGATCATGATTAGTAAGCCGTATGCAAAGTAAGGAGAAATAATGGTCATGTAAATGAAATGGGGTGGGAAGAAGAAAAAAACGGGGGCGGTGAAGAAAGCTTAGGAAAGCACGAGCATCTCCATTTAAAGTGAAATGAATCATTTTTCTTTGCATTCATTTTTATTCCATGTACGTCGTCCATAATATATTATACATAATATTCTATGTACTTCATATAGTCATCAAGGTAAGTAACGAGAGTCGAGTCGACTTGATGAGATAAGATGATATGAACAAAAAATATGTATCTGCATGCAAGTGAGCTCTCTCCTTATTTTTCTCCTCGGTACTTTTATTGTTTGCACTACTTTTGTTTTTCCTTTGTTTTTTTCATGATTACTATTTTCAGCGTGCATTGTACTTGTGTGCATTATTTTCATTTTTATTATTACTCAAAATCTCTCTTCTCATCCGGCTTGTTGTACTTTCACCGAGAAAAAGTAAAAAGCCAGCATTTATGACTAAAATATGGAAACAAGTGAAATACATAATGTATTTCGAGATACGATACATCATTGTGTCTTGCTCTTTGTCAATCCATCTCGTTCTCGTGCATTAATTCTGAGCACTGATTTTTTGTTTAATTATTGACACACCATAAATACATATACTATACATATATATATATTTCGTTTCGTTTCATTATTCAGCCCATAGTACGCACTTTATTTTTTCGTTGCAACCCTACATTTGTTTCTAGAAATTTTCTTAAACTTGAAGAGCACTCTTATTTTTAAGAACACACATGACTTATTTTCACTCATGTAAATTTACGGCTGTATAATTATTTAAATCGCCTAAAAAATGCCAAGTATGGAACAAATGAAGTGTGTGGTGAAGGTTGGTATACAATAGAAGAACGTTATTAAAAACTGCACGAAGAAAGCAAATAGAAATAGAAAAGAAAACCATTCTCCTCAGCCCTTCAGCAGCTTCACGACAAGATACAAAGTTGGGTTTGTCGTATCGTTCCACAGATGGAGATGGTGGGTTGTTCGGCTCTTCAAATGCTTGTTTTTACACAATCTCTCCTCAAATAGAAATGAAGCCCTGTAAAAAATAATGCTCAGTCAGTAGTATTCACTTGCTTTGAGAAAACAAAACTGAAAGTGAGAAGAGCATTTTTGTGACGGAATATTCAAAAAAAAGTTGTGTATTGTGAAGTTTTCTTACAGAGCTTGCTTGTTGTATTGTTACCAACAATTGACCTTGTCGTATGTATGTATTTTTGTAATATTATTTAAAACATTTATGACCTAGTGTATGTACAATAATGATGATCACGGAAACTTTTTTGTACAAAGCAAACCTTGCAGCGATGCTTAACGAATATCACGCTATGCCGCTTCACCTACATATTATCATTACTTTTGCCTATGGTGCATCCACAAAAGACTGCGAAAACTAGAAAGAGAGCAAAAACAGAGTGAGTGACATGATTCGGTTTAAAAACAGAAAATTTCATGCTCTAAAGGCATCGGCAAAGACACAGGACAACGAGAAATGAGTGGAAAAAGGAATTAAATCCACGTTGAATCATGTGCATAGTTAGATCACATTATTGTGCTGTTCTACCACTGCTGCTGCAACAAGAGAAAATGCTATACTAGGTAGGTATTGTACAAAGAGGGAAAGAAGAAAAGAGGAAAAAACCCTTGTTCCGTTTTGAACACTTTGTAGAAGCATCAGCAGCACATTTTATTATTATTATTATGAAACAAGCGAGTCTGTCCGACCTGCCCCGACTCTTTTTGGACATGTCCCTAGTCTTTGGTGGTGGCGAAAAAGCAGCAGCAGCAGAATAGAATCAGAACTGGAACCAGTTGTTGTTGTTGCTGCTGGAACATCAGGAACAGAACTACAAGTTGGCTAGGAAGAAATACGTGGTATAAATGTGTTTCAAGTTGGAAAAGTAGTGATAGCAGCAGAAACAGCACCACCACCACCACTGCTACCACGTTATAATGCAAAGTAAGTAAACCAGAGTCGCGGCAAGCAGAGCAGCAATATCAACCAAGTCGTTTTTTGCCTTTTTTATTTTCCTCTGACAGCCTTGCTTGCGGAGTAAAGTCTGCTAAGCGTGTGTGTGTGTGTATGAAATGACGATAATGATGATATGCGTGCTCAGTCTGTAAACAGAAAAAGAGAAGAAACTGCTGTTGTACTCGGCTCCCTTCTTGCCAGTTTGCTTAGGAGTACCGTTCACGCCACATCAAAAACCCAAGTTCTCGCGTTCTTTCTTTATCAATCTGCAGAGTTGAAAGTGTCTCGCTGCTGCGGGTTTCATTGAAGCAAAAGTGTAAGCTATTTGTGTGTTAGAATATGAGAGTGTGCAAGAAATAAAAAAAAGAAATTTCTTTTACTATTCCCAAGAAAAATTGTAATCCAGATAAACACTTGCTACTTCACCTCTGCACTGTCATTTGTAAAAATTGTCAATGTGAAGTTGCATGGAACTTATAATCAAATTTCGGCCTGTGAGGCCTCTTCTAGGTTTAAAAAAGTCTTCCATGCAAAATAAAATCTATTCCAACGCATAATTTTATCATCAATTTGTTCGGATTCAGTTTAGTTTTAAAGTGAGTCACACTCTTCGAGTGTCTTGAATGTTGAAAAGGAGCGACGCAAGTCAGCATTTCAAGAGTAAAATCATTGTTGCGTACTCTACTACAACTACATCATAACATTAGCATCATTTTTCTACTCGCAAGAGTCACTCTGTCTGGAACAGCTTCCATTCTCCAAATGTGCGTCTGTGTCTGACTGGAGATTGGTCTTTTTTCTTTTCTCTCTCTCTCTTTGGTCTGGTTTGTTGTTTCCTTGCCGCTGCAGGCTATGAAGTCTTTGGATGGATAATAATGTTGATGTGCTAGCAAGAGAAAAAAAACAAGTTGAAGTTAAAACCAAAGTATATACCATAAAACACAAAAAACAGATATTATATTGCTCCAGTGAAATAACCGTGTGCATATATTTAAATGCGGCGTCAGTATACGCAATGACAATGGGATATAATAACAAGATGAGCATTGGCAATGTTCATTCTTCCTGGAACATTATCGTCATCATATCACTTCAACCAGTTCATTCAATTTCGTCGTCGTTGTTGTTGTCACCGTCATCGTGATGTTCTTTGTTGTTCCGTCAAAAACTCCTCTTTTATAAATGCATTTGCATCCTCTTGTTGTTCAGCCATAGTAGGTGCTGCTGTTCTCTCTTCACTTGATCTTTATCCGTTTGAGTAAAAATAGCAGTGAGAATTTGTATTATAATATACAGAGAGTGGTGTCTACTAGTTCAGTGGTTAAAAATCCACTTGTTTTCTTGTTATGATGATCATCATCATCAAAGGAAGAAAAATGATTGTTTGTTTGTGTACCATATCATCATCATCATATAACTAACCCACTAAAGCAACAACTACTTCTATTGAACTGTAAAATCCACGTGAGTTTTTCTCCTTTGCTCATCTCGTCTGCTATTCGACAGAGAAAAGAAAGAGAGAGAGAGAGATACAGTGCGGATACCTCATTGACTTTTTTGTGAACCGTACCATACCGTTTTTGTCTGGTAATGCCGACCTCGTTCTTTTCTCCGTGCGTGTAAACATTTCTAAAGAATCAACAATACTAACAATAATAATCTCCAGAGAGTAGTACGAAGAAGAAGAAAAAGATAATATAAAACATGGCTGTATTATATAACTACTACTGCATTCATTCCAGTGATTGAGCAAGAAAAGAGGCTGATGCTGCTAGGCCTGCAGTAAACTCATATAACTACTTATTAACGTTCTCCTTTACTTGTTATTTTTTCACTAGAATGACAGCATGAAAATTGTGAAGGAGAAAATAAAGTGTATACAATCACAATAATAATACTTTATACATTGAAAGTGAACATGTGTCTCCTTTTATTACGGAACAAGAATAAATAAAAAAGTAACCGTGGAATGCATACTCAAAACAGCAGCAAAAGAAACAAAGTTTTCCTCTTGTAAATAAGCACTAGCAGTAGTACCACTACTACAACCATCATTTTTCATAAAAAATAAATACAATTGGGCTAAATTTTTGTCTTTTTCCTCATGTTAATTCTCTCGTTTTGGGATATCCTCATATTTTTGTTGCTGTTGCTAATACTGATATTTCCAGATTCCAGAGAATCTCTATTCTACTTTTTCCCTACATACGTAATGGAATGGGACTGACTGGTTGAAAGTGAGTGCAAAGAAGAATTGGTCGTCATCATCATCATTATCATCATCAACTTTTTCTTTTCGTCACGTTGTGAATTGTGAAACAAGGAAAACCGAGATAGTAAAGTGTAACATACTTATTTAAATATTTGGCATGCATGAAATAAAATGAATAGACCAGCCACACATTTTGCTGTCTTATAATAAGCATTTTTTGTGCCACCACTACTTTACATTTACCTCGTTATACATATCTTTTGAAAAAGAACGCAACAGAGAGAAAAAAGCAAAAGAAGAGTTTTCAAGTGAATTAAGTAAGAAGAAGAGGAAAAAGGAATAAAGAGACAAGTGAGAGAGATAAATAGAGAGAGAGAGAGCGTGTATGTGTGTATATTAAAAAATAGTAAGTGCTGCTGTATTGGTGTAACTGTTGTGTTGTGTATGAGCAGCAGCGGACTAGCACCATCATCATCATCCTTAATAGCTGGATCAACTGAAACTCTTCATGAAGTAGGCGAAAAAATAGTAGAAAAGAAGAAACTCATTTATCCCTGCTGTTGTTGTTACGTTACATTGCTTGTTGAAGAGTAAAAAGAAGTACTTACTTAAACTAGAATATTTTCTTGTTCTTTTTCGTCTTCTTCTTCTGCAGCAGCAGCAGCAACAACAACAAAACAGACGGACTCACTCACCAAAAAGAGATACACAATCCCTTTTTCACAGCATACAACTTACTACGACTACAGTAGTAATAGTAGTAATAATAATAATAATTCCAAAAGGAAGAGAGAAAAAAAGTAATAAAAAAGTGGAGAGTGAGAGAAAGAGAGGATCTGTATCATTTCATAACAGAGCGCTCACTGCCTGCACCCATTCCAAACTCGACTTTACTCTTCTTATAAAATATTTCTCGCTTTTTTGTGAACATCAGAAAATAAGGAGCAGAGGAAAAAACAATGTGCATTTAATGTAAACAATTACTACACTGCTACTCTCGTCATTCATCAAATATCTAATGACATTATATATTACCACAAAGGATGCTACCACCACACAGCAAATGAAAGTCTAAAGACTTATTGCATCTTTATTCCACACAACAAGGAAATCTGGATAAAATGAAGTAAGTTGAAATGGGATGCAACATTGTGTTATGATGAAATGATGACTACAACTTTGTGTTTTGATTTGTGATGTTGTTATTGTGCTGCATTTTTGGTCAACTTTTTTTTACTAAAAAAGGCCTTCTAAAGTTCTGAATAGCTGGAGAGGGAGAAAAAAACAAGTAAAGAAAATGATAAAAATTGATGGTTATAAATGCATCAGAGAGAAGAGAAGTAGAAACGAAGGGAAATTATATTATTGTTTCTCAGAAAGTATTTCTATTTCTCCAAATTGCATTGCAGCAACGTTTTGTCCTTGTTTCTTGTTTATTATTGACGTTCTTGCATAATATTTGATAAACTTGTAAAAAAGAATAATAATAATAATAATAGCAGCAGCAGCATTGCAATCCATTGGTGTTTTGTGTAATAGTCATCAAGTCTGAAAGTCTGCTCATTTCATTCCTCTTCCAAGTTATTGAGCCAGATGTGTGTAATGTTTTAGAAGTTTTTCCTATGCTTTTTAAAAGAGAAGAGATATATAGATAGGAAAAGATGAAGAAGGGAGCATCTCGAGCAGCAAAAAAAAAGAATAGTCTGAGAAGAGAAGAAGCAGAATAAAATGGGGTGCATGAAAAATCAAGTGTAATATGTTCCTTTTTTGAGATTCTGATTCTTGCTCTTATTATTGCTACTGCTGCTGTTGTTGTCGTTGCTGTTGAAATGCTGAAAATATAAACATGCAAACACAAACAACAACAGTATACACTTCTATTCTGATTATATTATTATTACAGAGGGTACAATAATACCAAAAAAGCGTACTATATGCTATGCGATCATCATTTTTCTCTACTAGTCCTGCTGCTGCTGGAGTGTAGAGAGAAAATCAAGGAGAAATAATATTATTAAGAAGAAGACTACTAAACAGGAAGGAAGGAAACAGCACATGAATGAGAGAACCACACACATAGACACGCCAGCTTTACTTTCCATCGTAAAAACAAGCAAAACAAATAATCATAAAAAATACTGAAAAAGTACAAGAATGCTCCTCATGCAAACAATAACTTGCTATATTACACTGTGTTGTTGTTGTTATTATGATATGATATGCAATAATATTATGTAATGCGACTGCTTCCACACAAAATATTATAAGTTGTTGACGACAAAAACTATAACAATAATAATGATGATTACTACAATATAATGTAGGAGAGAGAAGGAGAGAGGGAAACGCTGAAAAAAGAAGAATCCATTCAACTATGATAATCTTCTGTTCAGCATTTCAACTTCCTTTTCAAACTACTACTACAACTTGCTAGAGAATAAGTTAACATAATAATAACATTATTATTACTAGTTCCCAAAAAATATATATGTATCTTGCACAAGTCTGTATGCATACTTCTCCTATTTGAAGAGCAACAACAAGTGCACTAAAACGAGAAAAGGAGAGTGAAACAGTTTTTTTAAAGGAGAGAGAAATAGCAGTTTTATCAACTTCCGTGGAAATCATTATTGCTACTCGCCAACTTACCGTTCGTTGTTGCTCCATGTAGGTCCCACACTCTCAACCATGTACTCACTTTTCCTTTTTTCTCGCTATACACTACTTTTTTGTAGTCTAGTTTCCCCAAAAAAGTACATGACAGAGCAACCGTAAAATGTGGGACTGAGCGACACAGTTTAACACAACTCAAATAATAATTCTCTGTTGACTCAAGGAATAAAAAAAGAAGAATAAAATCATAATAATTCCACTATGCTCAAAGTTCTTGTGTACTTTTTTCAATGAATGGTTGGAAAGTATGTAGTAGCAAAGTAGAAGTAGAGTTTTTTTGGTGGGTGCATTACTTTACTATTATTGCGATATTGTGTTAATATATATTATAGTTTTGTTATCATACATACGCATCTGCTTTACTTATAATTATTATTATAAGGTTTTTTTGAAAAATATTTTTTAAATAAATTTTATCACTTGAAACTAACCAAGTTAAAAATAAGCTTGGTGTAATCAGTTAAATCACGCCTGCCCATTTTAGTAGCAGTAGTCGTTGTGGAGAGAAAAAAGTAATAATAATGAAATGCTTAGGTATATACCTATATATACACCTAATCTTCTGCTTGTTATATTTTTTATCATCTTTTGGTTCGTCACGTTTTTATAATATTGTGTATGTGCGGATTGCGGTTAGTTGTAAACATGGAGAGAACAGTGTTGATTTGGAGAAGGAGAAAAAAGGATGTACAATTAAGAATGCATCATGGTCGTATCATGATGTGTGTTGTAGTTTTGTTTATGCATGTTTGTATCTATTTTTTGTATTATTTTTATTTTATTTTATCTAAGCATCTATCTATCTCCTCAAGCAGAGTTGGTTTCCTTTTTAAGAATTTTTTTTCTTCTTCAACAATCTGCATTTTGCTCTTGTTGTTCTATATTACGTTATTGTTGAGTGTAAGGAGGATGTCATGACTGAGGCGGAGGATGATGATGGTGATGATGATTATGATGCCAGAGGCATGCGAATGCCCGGTAGAAATGTTTGAGGTGAATATAATGAAGAGTGGAAAAGCACAAAAGCTCATGAACAGACAAGATCAGTGATGATGATGGTGGTGAATCTGAATCAAAAAATTGGTATAATGTAAAGTTGTTGTACGAACAAGTTGCAAGTTCCAGTTTCCATGAATAGACAGGATCAAGTACAATTTAAATGGGACTCACACGCTACTTTAAAAAAATAGTTTGCNATAATGTAAAGTTGTTGTACGAACAAGTTGCAAGTTCCAGTTTCCATGAATAGACAGGATCAAGTACAATTTAAATGGGACTCACACGCTACTTTAAAAAAATAGTTTGCCCTGTGATCTTGCTCACAGAAACATTTATAACGTCGCGTAGTTATCATTATTCTTTCTATTTTATGTACTGTATCAATCAAGCGAATCTATTTATTTTGATTGTGGTGAGAAGAAGTTGAGGAGGTTTGCTTTTGGATAGAAAATGATTCCTGAATGCTTATAATCCTTATCTTCTTTTCCTTTTCCTTCGTTCTTCTTTTCATCTTCGTCTTCTTTAGGTATGCTTATTTCTGTCTGTTTTTTCTCTTTCTTCAGCAAGCAATTGAGAAAAAAGTGCAGAATAAAAGTTATTTCAGAGGAATAAGAGTAATAAAAGTGGTTGTTGCTGCTTGTGATGATGACAATGATAACAGTTAAGTTTTGTGTTTAGTTTACCATAATCAAACGTTAGTTTGTTTGCAGTAAACAAGCTCTATAATAATAGATCGGTGGCATGCGATGATACTTTTTTTCTGGAGACAAAAATATTCGACATTTTTTTGATTGCACTTCTTATAGCACAAAAGCAAGGAGAAGAGGGACACATGGAATAAATGTAAAATTTATAAAGCATGCCTCTTTGCTTGTTGTTATGTGTGTAAACAAAACGGTGTAAAAATAGAGAAGAGAGGCAACCAGCAAAGGGAGAGGAAAAAACGAGACGAGTAGTAATAATAACACTAACAAGAAGACTTTGAGTGTAGATTGAACAAAATACCCTTTTTTATTTCATTCCACGTTACGCATTAAAATGCCCTGTTTCGGCATGTCATGCGTGCATCCATAATAAAATGCCTACTTGTATAAATAAATATGCCCTATAATATGAGATGAGACTGGTATTAAAAATGTACAAAGGAGAGTCGTCTCTCTTGTATATCACGTCTTCTGCTTCGCTAGTTTGTAACTTGTTGTTGTCGACTACTGGCTTAGCGATTTGATGATGATGATGATGCTGCTGTTGCTGATAGCAGCTTCAGTGTGTCAGTCAGCTCAACACAAGGACCACTGTTTTTTGGTACTTGCAACCACCACCTACAGTCAGTCAGTCAGTCAGTACATCTGCCACCACCACTGGAAATAAAATGGTGCCATTGAAATATAATATTTAAGTATGTAAATATATATTAGGGCTCCTTTTTCCTCTGTAGTGTGAAGCCTCACTTCAGTGTATCAACTTTTTAAGTCGAAATTCAAACAGACAAACTGGCATACATATTAACAATACAGGGATTTTGAAGGGAGAAGAGAAAAGAGACGAGAAGATAGCACCGGCTTTTTTACTAATGTCGTTCCTTGTCCTTTTCTCTCTTATTTGGTCTTCTCCCCGATAGTAAATTCAACAAGGGCAGCAGTCTAATCAACACACATAAAAGGGGCTCTTGTTGATGTTTACCGAAAAAAATGTACTTGCGCCAATGATGATGATGATGACGATGCTGACAATTACGAGTAGATTTTTTTCTCCCTGGATTTCCATGTAGAAATTATAAGCATACCGTTTTGTTTGATTAGGGCAGACAAAATTGTATATATTGTGTGCAAATGGCCAGGTACTACTTTTGTTGTTAAAGCAGGGGCAACAGTGGTGCGGTGGAGTGGTGGCACACTGGCACTCCACAACTCATTACATATTTGATTACAATGAAGGATCGGAACTAAAGCGACACCATAATATATTTGAAGCATATGATCATTTCAGATCCGACTTTGATTCATTGTATCAGAGCCATGGTTAGGCAGACACCTATATACTCTTGTTGTTTGACTGAGGATTTTTATAAAGATGTATGCATGTAAGCTTGTCCATCATAATATATTTTCAGTCCGTAATAGCGGATTAAGCGAAAAAGGGGCCCGAGTCCCTTTTCTCAGTAAGGTTTAGTTGGGAGCGTAGTTATCGACATTATCATCGGAATAATTCTTATCCTGTTCATGACCATCATAATCGTCAAGATTGACGATGATGATCTCTTTTTTTCCACAAATTATTTATCAGGAATATGGTGGCGGTGGTAGAGGGACTGGTTCTCGCAGTGGTGCTGGATCTGCTCGTGATCATCACGATGATAGTAGTGTGGCAGAGCTGAGAGGAAACAGATTACATGCACAAGCCCTTTTCATTATTATTATTATTGCGTATTATATTATTTGGAGAAGAGGAACAAGGGACTGCTTCTGCTCTGGGCAACTCTACTAAATATTATTCACCGTATACCACCACCACCACTATGATCATCATACCAGCTTTAGTCAGATTATATATGGGAGTCGCGGTGGCGGTGGTTCTATATCTGGCTGCTTCTCTGTGTCTGCCTGGCTTGGCCCTCACTGGTTTTGGGTTTCCTTTCTCTATTTACTTTACAGCAGAGATATGCATGCATGCATATATTAGTATGCAGTATGAACAAAGCCAGCACCATCATCATCACCACCACCACCAATTTACCAGTATACAATATTTCTACTACAACGACGGAACCCTTTTGCCGATACGTGTGTGGTTTGTTGGTGCCGTCATCATCATCATGATCATTATTCTGATTCACGCATGCATTCGGCTTCGGCCAGATTTCCAGTAGCAGGTCTGTATATTTTAAGCTAGGTAGATGCAGGATAATACTTTGTCGGAGGACAGGAGGGCACAAGTAAATAAATGACATGCATACACATAATAATATTTAATATGCATATTGTTGACTATTAAATATACACGTTGTATTAAACACACTCACACACAACCAGCTGAATAGATTTTTTTTATCTTGACCGAATTTGTATTTTATTATCTGAATCTTTCATTTTAGGTTGCGTGCTTTTGTGTGTAAATGAGAGTGGGTTGCTGGTGAAACAAACCATTTTAATGCTGCATGCGTGCTGGCTGACTTGATGTAATCCGAATTGTCAGAGCCCGACAACAAATAGTCCGAGAAGAATGAGAAGATACGGGATTTCCATTTTTTCGTTATGTAAGCTCTGCCTGTGCCGCTGTGTTTGCTGCTACACAGTGTAATCCTCTTCTGCAGTCGTAATGATGATGATGATAGTAGACGTTTTGTGAGATGATGTAGATTCAGCAGAGAACTCTTCCATTCCAGCTGAAAGACTCTCTGCGAATGCAACCATACAGATGATTTTTAGCTACATACATAATAATAGCATGTACAAAAGATTAGTAGCAAGTAGCAGCAGTAGAGCCGTAGCTAAAATACTCGTATAAAACGGTTTATTCACTCACGTTATCATCATCAGTAACAAATCAATTCGTTTGGTTGTTGTGTAGAACAAAACCATTTTGCCATTGCATAACAGTATATTGAACTAGGTAGGTATTATTGATGAAATGAAAAGGTGGCCTTTGTTCAAAGGAAAAGTGCACACTTGCACAGCTGCAGCTCTACTGCTACTACTATTGCTGATGTTGATCATATTAATGATTATGACATGCTGGGAGATTTTTACTAATCCCAACATTTATTCATGCAATCCTTTTTTGTAATTTTTCAAGTGTGCATGCATAACGACATTACATTTTTTATACTATTTAAAAAGGTACAGGATAATTATGTACACTGGTCACATACTCTATATGCTCAGCTAATTTAGACATGCATCAGCTATGCCCATAAAATGTTATATGACTAGCAAACAAGAAAGATATTTCTTATACATTTTTTATTCACTGCCAAAATCAGAATGACAATTTTGTTCAAGCTACATTGACACAGCAACCGTCTGGAAAAAAAGACAACAAAAGTACAAAGTAATAATAAAAACAACGTGAAATCTCAATTTTCCCAGTTTATCCTTCTCTCTGGAAAAAAAATCACTGTCAAAGTTGTCTTAACAGATTTGCGGGGGCAAAACGTTGGAAAAAATCAGTTTTGCACAACTTTTCCAACAATCCATTTAAAAAATGTTTGACAGCTTTTTTGCCCTCTCTTTTTTGTATCCACTGCTTGTCTCTTGACTTAACTTTTTTTGATACTTGCTCACGCTACTACTGTCGCCATCGTCACATATACAATAATAAATACCTACCTACATATATACTAACTCACCTGCAAAAATATAGATATTTATAGCAGCAAAGTTAGTTGTTTGGCACAGCAGACTTTATTATAAAGTGTACAGGTCAAAAAACATGATCATCATCATCTTTCTCTCTTCCACATTGTTTTGACAGGATATAAAAAAAGATGAAAAAATGAGCGTGTGAAGTTTTAGTGTATGACACATCAGTAGCACAGCACATAAAGCTAAAAAGCAACCTTAATAACATCACACAAAAAACAAGTTACCTACACACAACGCAACCCACACACGTAACGAAAGGTGTTTTTATACCCTTTTAACTTTTTTTCGCCAGACACAATAGCAGCAGCAGATCCTATATTTAGCACACATACAATATATTTTATGACGTGACACGTTATGTGTGCCGTCATATTTTTTTCTACTAATAATAAAAAAACTGTTCCTGTTTTACTTTATTACATGCGAGTGAAGAAAAGTAGTGCAGCAGGTAAGGAAAGAGAAGAAAAAAAATCTATGGGAGGCCAAAAGTAGCAAGTAGTATAAGAGAGAAAAAAAAGAATGAATAAAGTACACAAAGTAAATAAATAAGAAGAAAGAAAAATGTGTAAAAAATATGTAAGAAGGAAGGAAGCGAAAAAAAGAAGAAGAAAAAGTTTACTTCCACATGAAATGCTGAAATGAAACGTGTCTCAAGTTGTTTCCTTGAGCAAATTACCTTTCTCCTTGAATGAAAGAGAGAAAGAAAAGTGCGAGAAAAGAGGCTCGTTTTTTTGCCATCATCTCTACAGCATAAAAAGTATTTATAAAAGTGGAAGTCAGAGTCAGCTTAACTGCTGCTACATCTCTTTGTTTTCCTTTTCCTACTTTTTTCTACAAAGTAAGCGATATAAATAGGTGGGTAGGTTAGGTATACCACGATAATATATATGGTTTATTGTGTGTTTGGCCCTACATTTTTTCTTAGCTTAATAATATCTAAGATGAGGATGCTAGCTGAGACCCAAATGACAATTTATAAGAGAAATGTCAAAGAGAGAAAAAAGGAGCGCGCTGAAGAAGAAAAGGATTTCATAGTTTTTTGTTTTCTGCAAGACCTTTCCATTTTTTTGACAGTTGGCAGATTTTTTATTCTTAAATAAATACGTTATATTCCCCTACTGGATGTTATTATGTTAGCTTACTTGTTTATTATTTGAGTTGAGAGTGCTTTAAACACTATACACATGGTTTAGCTAACAGTGTACTGTGCTTGTGGAGTAATGTTTTTGGAGGACATGTTAGGAAATTTGAAGAAATTTTGCAGATATTGGTTCTGTACACATTTGAATACAAATCAGACTTTAGATACTAAAGCTACTTTGATGATACACGTTTTTAAATTGCATTATAAATTACAAACTTAATTACAAAGCTTTATTTTACCAGTTTGAATTTTTGATACTTTTATATAGCTACTTAAGCGCCGCCGCTGTTGTTGTTGTTGTTGCACAACTTGTCCATGATTTGTCAGTTGAGACAAAAGGTAAAAAGTGTCTTCGAAAATATTTTCACT
>JAANSP010001734.1:0-14505 GCA_036850745.1 Homidia socia | reverse complement strand
TGGCAGAAATAAGTTTGGGGACATTCGTCCCAAGCATGTACATGAGTAAGTTTTCCCTTATCATAAATTCAAAAATGTCTGCAGTTTCCTCATCAGAATAATTTAATGACCTTGATCCTTCTCTCCCGGTCTCTACTGTAGCTGGGATTGGCGAGCTTCTACTGCTACTTGAGGATGATATGTATCGTTTTCTTTTCTAGGAGAGCAATAAACAGATAAAAGTCTAGACGATATTGTTTCAGGAATCAAATGTTGTTGGGACCAGTGTTAGGTAGCAAATTTTTTTACAACATATGCATTGTTTCGGTTTATTTTCTTGAGGTAACCGTACCTTTACAACGGTTTTTGACCGTCCGACATCAGACTCGCTTTCGCTTGAATGAGAACTGCTTGAGCTATCTTCCCCGGAGGAAGATTGTAGGGCCGCTATTGCTTTCGGTTTTGACCTTGTAATGAAGCTAGTAGCAGCAACTAGTTTTTTCTAAAACAAAGGAAATTAATGTCCGCGTATCAACCATTGGTATTTTGATGGCAATGGTTCGGTTTGGTTAGGTTAGGTTAGGGTTTTCGGAAATCTGGTCAACATGGCACTTACTTGCGTTGATGTTCCAGCAACTGCTGGTGTCTTGCCCGACGCGGCATCTATAGCTCCACTCTTTGAGGTTTTAGAAAATTCCTTTAGTGAATAACATATAGTAATATGCATGAATAATGAGTAGTGAGCACAATAAAGTAAAATAATACATTTCGGTTTTATATAAATAAAATTTTGCAAGCTCAGTACCTTGCTTTTTGGTTGGGAGGCAACTCTGCGCTTTGAGATTCTAATAGGTTCGTACTGAAATGAAAAACACGTTTATGAGCAATAAATATGTTGGTATAAATATGTAGAAAAATTGAAATGTTTTTGATTGTCTCATTCAATTATACAATCAATCAACAGAACCACCAATAAATTTGTCTGCTTGTGAATCATACCATTTCGGAGGGCGTTAGTGAGATGACGGTGCTAGTACTGGCAATTGTGTTGCCATGGTAAAGACCCTGGGCGGCCTGTGCTGTAGCCTCTGCCTTTCTTTTGACTCGATTTTTGTCCTCTTCAAGAACGCGAGCAATAAGAAAAGAATCGACAGGATTGCGCAAATCTTTCGGCTGTTTACGATCAAAACCTGCCCCGACTTCCGGTAGCATGTTAGCAAAGCGCGGCTTCGAATATTAAGTATGAAATTGTTGATAGAGTTATGCATCACACAAAATAAACAAGGTAACCCAGTAGTAGCACAAATTAATTAGTATAAGGATTTTTGTCCTAATTAGGAGTTGGGAGGAAATGTCAGTTTTTACTTACATTGTCATCAGCTTGTGTGGTAGCTGTAGTGGCAGAAGCATCACATTGTTTCCCAGCATTAGTGGCAAGATAACTCACTTCCTGGTTGCGTGCAGATTCAAACGTGCATGACTCATCCCCACTTGAGTTGGCAAAAGTGTCGTTGCCATCCAGTTTTCCTGATGCCATTTGAGTGGAGACCTCATTTCCGAAACCTTGATTTTCCTGAAATTTTTTAAAGAAACCATGTTGGTTCTTTTTTTAGCAGTCGTAACCATGCAAGAATCATTTCGGCTTGAGCATTTAGGTTTATATATATATTGGTAAATGTATTGTAAATTTGTACCTTTTGTACTTCGCAAGAGCTAACTTCATGTATTGTTTTTGGCGGAATCCCGAATCTTGGACTAGAATCTGAGGTTTTAGACAGCTGTTCTACTTCTCCCTCGTCCGAGATATAAAAAGAATAATCTAAAAGATTTTCAAACGATCCATGCACCTCCTCCTCATCCATCGTCCATGCACGAACCTGCCTCCTGGGAGTAGTAAATATTTGTTCATCCTGCCCATGAGAGGGGGAAACACAGTCTGTAAACTCGATTGGTTCCCAGATTCTATCAAAAAAATCCGGATTTTCTCTTTCTACATAGATTCGATGAATGCATCCAAAAATTTTAAACGATTAATTCTTTTATTTGGGTGGGTTAATTAGCATTATCATGCTTTATAATCATTTTATTTATTTTAAACTTACATTCACTATTTGGACAGTGCATAGTTTTTTTAATTCCACAGGATTGGAAGTGACGCGCTCAAAAATGCCTTCGATAATCTTGCAAGCTCTGTCTCGGTACCGCTCTTCTACACCGTATACTTCATCCTAAAAACAACCAAACCGAAAGATTATACTCATTAAAAAACTCAAAAAATCTTTGCATGATTATATTGGGGCTTGCTGGAACTAAGTTACTTTATTTTAATTGCAAGAAAACTTACTTGTAACCTGTACAGAATTTCCTTGTGCCGTTGTGCCTTCCCATATTCATTTGTTTCTCGTTCTGCCGGTTTTTCTACTCTGCTCGTACTTCGCTCCGTCTCCCGTTTCTTTTCCTCCTTTCCATGCTCTCCATCCTTCTCTTGGCTTCTTTCATTTTCCATTGCTATGGAAGGTATGTAGGAATCTCAATGTGTATCTGTAATACAATACAAAAATCCAACATTTATTGGTTTGAGGGATATTTTGCGTTAAAAACTGGGGCAAATTTATCAATCTCTGATCAGGTTGGGTTGATAATTAATGAGGCTGCAGGCACGATATGAACTTGTGTGAAAATTAAAAAAAAACATGATACAACTATACAACATTTCGGCATGTCAACTAACCGGCGATTGGTTCTTAACCATCGAGATGTTCCAAATTTAAAAAATGCAGTAGCTTAGCACACTTTACATTTATTTGTAACTTCATATTTGTACTGCTACACTGCAAAATATTTGACCTATATTACTAACCGTTGCAATTGGAAATTTTGCAGAGTATTCACAACATTCAAATTGAGTTACAAAAGTTTCATTCATCTTACCGAAAAGTAAGCTCAAATTCCCTGTCAAGTAATCCTCGTCTTGTTGATGTACAGTTGTCCGTGGTAAGCGTGTTATCTTATCTGAAATTAACGAATTATATAATGGAAAAAGTATTAGTGAAGACTGAACGTATACGCACTAAGCAGATTTAACTTTCGGAAAGAAAGACAAGTTTTGCTTCGGGTCAACGAAAAACATTTGATCATGCCGAAAGATTTACTCGCTCATTTAAACCCGCATTCTGCCTCTCCCTGAGTGTTTTTGGAGAAAACAAAGGTCCTTTCCCACTAAACTCACAATGGAGATGCAGAATTTGAAGGCGCCGAGTCGATGGAAGGTTTCCTTGAGGGTGAAAAGTGAGAGAAAATGTTAAAAAAGGATCATGCCTTCCATCCACACTTTTCCCGCCAATTTCACCACCAAAAAAACCTTCCTCCGAACTCCGACCACCATGGATGGATACTCCAGGGTTTTTTATACCTGCTTACGAAATTTGGAAGAGATCCGATGAAAGTGGCAAAAATGCAGCAATTTGCCTCTTGATTGGAGCAGAATAATGTTGAGAGTATTTAAGGTACTGGTTACTCTTTTTAATGTTACACTACAGCAAATTGTTTCGTCTTTTGCTCTCTAGGTGGCGTCCAAGTAGCTCAAAACAATTTGATGCAAGTACGGTAACCCAAAATTACTAACGTTAATTTCCTGACAGTTATGAGAAGTTAATGTGAAGAAGAAGTAAGAGCAAGTGAAAACAATCGCAAAATTTTAAATACTTTTGCGTGGATATGATTTCGGTTTGAGTAGATGCTCTTTCATAATGCCTTAACTGGTAGAGTTGCATAGTTATAAAAACATAATGGTTGCACAAAATTGTTGTACGTAATACAATCGCGTTTCTTGTATCGTATACTGTCATTTTGTAATGAATATGGCTTCCATGCATTTCACATTCCGGTCATAAATTCAAATTTGAACAAATATGCTAATATTTTTTTTTTGATAATTACTATTATTTTTTTGTGTAACATGCATTTCATTTTGTGAATAAATTAGTATTTAAGAATGATTGGCATGCAAAGTATAGGATATGTATTTGAAAGATTTTCACTCTATGACTTTATTTACAGATTTCAATTTTTCTGTTCGATGTGGTATTAGGTTTCGGTAAGATATTAGTTACATGTAATATGTGTTGAAGGTAATGAATCAATTAAGGTATAGTAATTACAAAATATTCACTGCATAAATAAAAACAAAAAAGACCCAGAAAAATATTGAGTAATGTTGGTTTCATTTCGGTTTATTTTATAATTAATAATAGTGGGTTCACATAATGCAGGTTAACTTAATATTGACCATCGCAATAGCACCAAATAAGAACGAGATGTTCCTGAAATAAACCGAAACGTAGCACCCTCTAAGCTTCAGGTCCACTGCAGTTGTGACCGACGAACCCTTCCGGTGTAATGAAGACTTGGTGACAGAAGGGGCAACGATAGTACCCCGCTTCATTAGTGTGAAACCTAACCCAGTGTGCTTCTAGCTTATCCTTTGATCTAAACCACATTTTGCAACCCGGATACTTGCAACGATGAGTTGCCTGTCCAGGACGCTTGCGCTGTAAAGAATCGTAAAATAAAAAAATGGTGGGGCTAGATTGCTTTGTGGATGGTTGGGTTAGTATCAATATCAGTAGTCATTGCTCTTTTTCAGTAAACTCACCATGTGTGACCACTTTGGGATTTTCGTGCATAAATTAATTTTCGGGTTGTTTTCATCCCACTTCCTTTTCTGTGAAAAAATATAAAAAATGGGGTTGTGTTTAAGGCAATAAAAAATCAGAATGCTTAAAAATATGAAACATTCATCGAAACGAACAAGTTAAAAGTTTGCATTACCTTAAACTTTCGCCGAGTAGCAGCCCCTCCGTCAGACTCCTCATCAAGCGATGTGCCACTGATGGTGTCTCCAGGAGAAAAATTACGGCCCAAAGAGACTGTCCCTTCATCCCTTTGACTGGGATCTTCGTCATCACTCTGCCGAAAGAAAATCAAATTGAACCGAAATTTAAGAAACTTTCAAAATGGTTTAAAAAATATTTTTGTTGGTAAGCTTGGTAAATACATACAGTACTATCCGAATTTCTCGATAAGGGCCTGGCGCGACGTCGTCTCAAGCGAGATTTCCCAATGATATCATTCTCTGTTTCGTCGTCATCACTACTAGACATCTGATAATAATTCAAATCATTTCGGAAAAGTTGTTAATAAACCATTTTAATTTAAAAAAGGAACTTTTAAGAAAGGAAAAGTTAAATTTACGTTTACACTTACGAATCTGCTTGGTGCGGGTCTATAACCTAGTGGGTCACGACCAGTTGAAGGTCCTGCAGTGATGCTGGAGCTCTGCACGCTTTCATTCGATTCTTTCGGTTCCTCATGTTGATAAGAATCGTTTACCAGATCGCTTTCCAAATCAATTTTAGTGTCTGGGTCAGAAAACTCGAACGGCTCGGGTGGACCAGGTTCCTCATCTTCCTCATCAAAGTCACCGTATTCATAAAAATCGTCGTCATCACTATCATCAGAAGATGAGAAGGAGGTTGTTGAATTTGTTGGAGACGGGCAGTCTCTAAAACGAAACGTCTTCCAGGTGTCCAAGACGAATTTCAGTACATGCTTTGTCTACAAAATAATAATTACAGAAAGTGTATACGCATTGCGACCAAAAGTTTGGTTAGAAATAGACCTAAAATAACCTTTCGGTTACAAGCTGATGATGTTTTTATTTTACTTACACGAACTTTTTTTTCAGGGTTGGTAGGCAGAATCAGCTCCTTCAAAGCGTCTGGATTTTTGTTTAAGTTTGCCATAAAATGGCGAAGAAACAGCACAACTCTCCTTAACAATTTTGGAGTAAAGTTTTGAATAATTTCCGGCTAGAAGTACAAATGAAAAATGATTTTTTACTCTTTTACTACAAAAAGTTTCAATTTATAGACACTTAAGTAAAAGGCACGCACTTTGACAATCATTTGATGCGTATACTAAATTCAGGCAAACATTCTTTGCATTTTTTACAAAATAATCTTACCGAAAGCTTACTAAACTCCTCCACTGGAATACCGCGTTGGTTTGGGGGCGGAGTAGACATGATAATGGGGAGATGGTTTGTTTTTCTGAACTGAAAAAACTATCAAAAAAACAAATATTATTACTCATTGCACATGCACAAAAAACAGATTTAACTCTCAGGTTGAAAGACTAGTTATGTAGAAGCCTTGCTACTGTTTCGGTTAGAAGTAAAAATACGGTCGTTGCAGCCGAAAGTTATAACATCCCATTTAAGCCCATGTTAACGAAAAATAGAAATCTTTGTCTCCAAATTCTGCCTCCCCCTGAGAACTTTAATCAAATACCAAGGTCCCCACCCACTAAACCCACCATAGAGAAGCAGAATTTGAAGACCCCGAGACGATAAAAGGTTTTCTTGAGGGTGAAAATCGAGAGAAAATGTGAAAAAAGGGCATGCCTTCCATCCACACTTTTCCCGCCAATTTCACCACCAAAAAAACCTTCCTCCGAACTCCGACCACCACGGATAGATTCGTCAGGGTTTTGTCTACCTTCTTACCAAATTTGGTGGAGATCCGACAAAAGTTGCAGAAATGCAGCAAACTTCCTCTTGATAGATGCGGAATGGTTTTATGAATAAAAAGTGATTCGAGAAAAGTGGTATTTTTTTAGCATCAGATGTTGCAGAATCAAGTTAAAAATATTGGATCCTCTGATCAGTTTTGCTCTAAGAATCTTACTTTTAGAGATATGAAGTTTCAAAATTTTTGGGGTTGATTTAGGAGGTATTTTGGTGGATTTTGTATAAAATGATGATGAGTAACGTAATTACTTGTATGCTATATTCATGTGCAGTGTTTGTTGGATGGTTAGGTGCGGTAGCACGGAAAGTAGGGAGATGGTGGTTTGAGTTTAAATGTGTGAACGAATGAGCCTTTAGCCACATGTATAGCACAATTTCTTCTTGTGCATAAAACCTAATGGTACGGTTGGGTTAGAGATATTTTTAAGATTTCGGCTCTAAACTCATCATGCTATTATTTAGGACATTTTTTAGTCTACATGTAGGGTGCAAGCTATGCTTTGTTTGATCATTGATTATGCATTTGTATGCCAGCTCTTAAATTAATGTTTATTATGTACCGAAAATATGCTATGATTTTCTTGTTGTCTTTTATGATAAGTGTAATGAATTGAACTGCAGTATGATAAAGATTATTTTACTCGGAACATACTTGAATGTTTATTACTTATAAGTAACACACATACGTGGCATTTACCACAATTTAATAAATTGAAAACAATACAAAAATGAAACCGATTTTTATTTCATTTCGGTTAATAATAAAGTAAACAGACTACTGGAACATGACATTACTTCTACCATATTGACTAAATATTTACATAATCTAAAAACTAGAAATATCACCGGGCTTGATAACAATAAGTTAATATTTAATTCCGTTATGATATATGTAACTAACAAAACTCTTAAACACGGGTTTACAAAATTATCTGAAAACGCCGCTCGAGTTCATGTTTCGAAATCATATTAGCATGCCTATTCCCATCAATTGCACGCTTTGCATCCAATACCTGCTGGTACCAGTTGGGTCCAATTAGACGCTCGAGTCTATGCAGCTTTCGGTCATCCTGAAACGTCTTTTTAATATGATTTTGGACCGAATTCCAACTTCGACTAACCACCTGAAGAAAAGAAAGTAGCGACATTATGTTTCGGTTTTTCAAAGAGGAGCTCAACTTTTTTGAATGGAAAAAATTTTATTATATAAATAAATAAAACGTACGTTAGTAGCCGAAATAACTTTTGGAACAAGGCTTCCCATCATATACATTAGTAAATTTTCACGTATTAGGAACTCGAAAATGTCAGTTGTTTCATCGTCAGTGTAGTTGCCTTGCCTCTCATTTGGTATATGGGGATTAACAGTTGGTACCCGTGGTTGAACTTGGCGGAGTGGGGCTCGTGCAGCAGCAGCAGGTTGCCTTTGATTTCGGTTCTGACCTAGACCGGGTGGAGGCGGGGTTTGCACACTGCCCACGCTACTATTTTCGTCCTGGACAGGTGAGGCTGCGGGACCTCTACGATTTTGGTTTCCAACTGGACGAAACAAAGGTCGTGCTGCAGCTCCTTGCGGGAAAACGCCTTGGTTATCATGCTCATCTTCTGGTTCCACTGCACGGTTTCCGACATTTCGGTTTTGAGCTGGCATAAATTGTCCGCGAGCCATATTACCGCCAGTGCCCCTGCCGCCATTTCTCCTCTGTACTCCTACACCTCGTCTGACATTGGCGTTCCGGACAAGTAGCATTGGCGGCCCATCGTCCCCAACGTCGCTTCCTGTTTCGTCTTCTTCCGGAATGGCTTCAGGTATTTCACGGCGTCGGTTAAAGACGTCTCCAGCATGATTTACTTCATCAAATACGGTCCCTGTCACGGCTCGTCTACCTTGACGAAACAAGATTCCTCTGGAGTGTCCAGAGAGACCCGAAATGTCCGAAAGGGTGCCAGATCTTCTACTAACGATAGAACCCAGAGTGTTATGACTGTGGTTGGACAGGTCAGACACTGATGAGGCATACTAAAAGGGTATACAAACAATGGCATATTTTAATGAAACAAGCATCGTTTGGGATTATTGTTGAAAATAAAATGATATTCAAAGTAAAAAAACGTTTTCTCACTCTACGGTTCTGACGGTGTCGGTTGCCAATATCCGAAATTATAGAAT
Source organism: Homidia socia (assembly GCA_036850745.1). Taxonomy (NCBI): domain Eukaryota; kingdom Metazoa; phylum Arthropoda; class Collembola; order Entomobryomorpha; family Entomobryidae; genus Homidia; species Homidia socia. The sequence goes on along the minus strand of JAANSP010001734.1, from coordinate 5,767 downwards.
CTTGTGGCGATGCGATGGGGTCAACATCAGGGAAACTTGCATATGAGGGTAGTGAGCCGCTTGGACCAAACGTTGATGATCCATGGGAAGAAGAGTTATTATTTCGGTATCTTGGCCTGGCAGGAGATGTCCTTACCGAAATATTTGCATCCTGTGACGCAGCAGTCTGGACATTGGGGAGTAATATATCTGGGCTTGGTGCTCCACGAAGTCCATTGCTCACGCTTTCGGCTGCACTATTTGATGCAGATGACGTATAATAATGACGGCTTGGGCGCGGAGCAACCTACAAGTTGTAATTATTAAAATGAAAAGCCACGCACACGAAAATGGACATGATAATTTTATTGAAATTTATAATAATTTAGGGTTGGTCTTGATTAAAGCAAACTTACTGATATCAGGCTTTCGGCAGGTGATATATTGAGAGTATCAATATCCGGAGGAGTGTAGAGGTTTCTGGTGTGTAGCTGGGGAGTAAAAATTACTCGTCCAGTTGGAGGGTAGACGTTTCCACTATTTGGTGGAGTAATGACATTTGAGCCGGGAAGACGGGAGTTCTAATTAAAAAAAGGTTTCGGTTTAAATGGATTTGCTATGTATGCAAATGTGTTTTTAGGTTTCTGTTTGTTCAAGTGTTACCGTATTTTGTCGGGACGGCGGCTGCTGTGGCTGCTCCTCATCATCATCCGAAAGGACTGCCACCAGGTTCCTTCGCCGGTTCACGACTGGTTGTATCGAGTCCTCAGTTTCTTGATCACTAATATTTCTGGGAGAGTTGTCCGTCAGCAGGCCTTCGTTTAGGATTACATTTTCCGGGCCACCTTGATAAGTACCCTGCAGGATTTGATCGAGCAAGTCCACCACACTTGCGTCTGCTTCTTCTCTCGCCGCCGCCGTCATCTCTCTCTGTAATCTTTCCTGTTCTATGATTCGTCGCGATTCAGCACGAGTAAGCCGGCGACTTGGGCCGGGTTCTTCCACTCCTTCTTCTTCTTCTTCTCCAGGCACAGGCAATTCGGGTTGAACTTGGTTAGCCCTTTGCTGCTGCACATTTCGGTTTCGGTTGTAGACACCGAGGAGAAGGTGTTTAATTGCATCTGGAAGGTTGGCAAAGGCCGCGTGTCTTTGTGCTCGAGTGTCGCTGTCTAGCAGCTCATTGATAACTTGAAAAATTGGCTCGTACTGGGTAGGCCTATTATCCTGCGTGAGGGATTGAATGTGCTGTACCAGGGGCTCCAGAAACTCGTGTACGTATAGCATTGCGTCTCCTCTTGTTCGACCGTATATTCCGGTAAACGCTTGCTCGTATATGCCGGCTATCCTCCTATACCCGTAGCCGTCACTGCTAAGTGTCATCGGGATGAATGCGTATTGGTTTCTGTAGTTTGGCAAGTGGAAAAGGAATGGGCGACCTGCTCTGTACATCCACCTATCCATTACTACTGCTAGAGTGAGCTGCGTTCCACCGCCGTACCTTTCGGTAAGGTAATTTCTTATTAATTCTAACACAATCAGTGGTGGCTGGAGTACTGTGTATCTTGTCCTGCTGATACGTGAAAAGGTTGCGTACAGGTCATGAGTGGAGAGGACTTTCATCCCGCGTCTTGTCCTTTCGGTCCCATGGTACCACAAAACATCAAAGGCTTGGTTGTTGTCGGCTTGCAAATCATTTGCGTGTAAAAGCCTTTGTATAATGGCAAATAAGATTTCTGATATTAATGCAAAGGTGGCTGTTGTTTTCTCGGCTTGCCTCGCTGTGGTTGGAATGCTTCTCCACGTCTGCAATGCTTCGGTAACGGTGATCATGTCGGAAGTATGCAGAACGCCGTACATAAGTTTGGAAAAGACACGGAAGCATTCCGTTATACGTATGTCGGTCCAAAGAGCACCACGCTTTATCTTCATACGATCAGAGTTGAATGGCCACCTTGGCAGGGAGCCGTCCTGGGCCAAGGTGGGCAAGACTAGGTCTTGGAGAAATTTTGGAAATTTCTCGAGGTCCCCACGAACAATTCGGCGTAACATTCCTTCAGAAACGTAGATGTTGGTGAAGTCCTGCAACACCAGACACTTTTGGTCGGGAGTAATGTCCCGGTAGGGTGTGTTTAGAAGATCACGTAGAATCTCTATGCCTTCTATGATGGTGGTAAAAAAGACCTCTACTAGTGGCACGACGTAGCCGATTATTTCCCATCTGTTGTAAATGGTGAAAAGAGATGGGTCGGCACAATTTGTTTCGTGCATGAATTCAACACAGTCGGCCACCGCCCTTCGCATGACTTGCATAAAAGTTTCGGTAGGAAGATGTTCCAGCTCTTGAGACCATACAAATTCGCATCTAGTTTTGACCAAGCGTTGAGTTGAGACGTTTTTCACGATGCCATTATAAATTCTCTGCAGTATTGGTCCCAAGACCGAATTTATGTCCTTAACCCTCGACCACTTGTTACCATTTAGATGCAGTGAATATGCCTGGAGCATTGCATGGGCTATACATGGGTTCTGGAAGAACCTAATGAAATCAAATAAAAAAGAAACAGTATGTAAATTCGAGGCTGACCTTTGGTAAAAGATTTCGGAAAATAAGAAGCAGTTTGTGATGATGAATACAGCTGTAAACTGGATCATTAAATGTTTATACATAATATTTCGGCACTTACTGGTTTTCGTTGCGGTGCAACGCATGTAGCATTCTGGTATACTGCTGCACAGTCTTTACGTGGTAGGGGTTTTGTGGCAAACAAGTGTACAGATAATTCCCGGTCTCTGGAATTATACAAGGGTTCCACTGATGTGTTGGATGTGTTCCGAGGCGTTCAAAAAAAGAGGGATTAAAGTAAAGAATGTGATCTCTGAGGGAAAAATCCACTGCAACGTGGAATGCTGCCAAGACAACGTTCTCCATTCTAAGGTTTGGGTATGGATTGTAATGAGGGTGCAATCTCTTTGGAGTATTAACCGCCTCATCTTGCCCTGAAAAAATATAATCCGAAATGAAAAAGTGTCAATTTATGAGTACAGGACAACAAATACCTCACATGTAGGTAAGAAACTGCGATTTTAAAATAACGTACCCATTTTTTTGAAAAGAAAATGAAACACACAGTCTTTCGGAAAATAACGGACTATCTCCGCGTCGTCTTTAGTATGTAGCTTGGCAGCTACGAGCTCTCCAAGACCACTCCAGTCATTTTCAAATATCACTAGTCTCGTTTCGCCCTGTATAGCGTAGTCATACTTTGATTGGCAGTTTGACGATTTCAGACAGCGCTTGATGATGTTTTGAAACGCAAGGCACATCTCAGAGTAGACAACTTGGTGTTTTACACCTAGTAATGAAACCGAAATAACTTTGTTAAAATTGCGGGTTTTAGGAATTTTTAAGCATTAGTGTATGTTTATTATATGACGTGAATTTAGTTTGCGGAACATACCATTCCCATCCAATCTGTAGTTGTATTTAGAGGTGATCAATAGTGACAATGTCCCATTGTCCAGTCCAGCAAAAGCTATTTCGTAGCGAAATTTAGGCGCAAACACCGTCTCGCGGAGTCCCTTGTAGTGGATGGCAGGCTCATGCTTTACCGACATGATCTTGAAAAGCATCACCGATCCGTCTGTAAGAAGGAAAAATCAAATGTTAGACGGTGGATCGGGTTGCCATGTATGTATGCAAAGAATAAAGAATATTTGAAAAAGTAATCTTTCGGCACCTATTTCTAGTATATTCCACGTTTTGCCCAACAGCATGAAGCCATCTAAAGCAACTTCACCGTTAGGATCAATGTCCTCAACTCGTGGTGGCGGCGTTGCAGGAGCAGAACTGTATGAAGCTGCTCCTGAAGGAGAAGAATATGACGGGGTGAAATGGGCAGAAGATGGTTGATTGATACTTGATGCCCGTGATGATGATGGTTGCGGCGTCAAGGCGTCATCATCTTCCTGTGGAGGAGAAGGGACATAACGGTGCTGAGGTTGGACCAGTCCCGAATCCTGTGTAACATCTACCATACTGCTCCGATACCGAAATGATGGAAAAAAGCTTTCATTGGGAACGTGGCGTGGACTCTGCTGCAGTGCATCGGGACCGACGAGACCAAAGAACGCATCTAATTCATCGATTTGACAATTTTCCGACAGTTCGAGAGCCAACGCGTCAATATCAGGAGAAAAGTCCAATTGAGCCGACATCAAATTTTGAGCAGCCAAGTGGATGCTACCACTGTCCGAAGAAACATCATCCAAATCGGAGAATACTGTGCCAAACAGCCTAGATAATGGATCTCCACCGTTTCGGTATAGGAATGGCATGGAGCCACCCGTTGAAGATTCAGAGCTTCCCGAGGCCGAGCCATGGCCGACATTGTTTATGTTTCCAGACATTTTGAGTTGTATTGGGGGTATTACGTAACGAGACAATCGTCCTTCTGTGAAATAATAATTAATTGTTTTTAAAAGATTTCGGTATAAATAAATTTAACCAATAAGCAATGGCACGGAACTATACTCAAATTTTATTAAAACTGAATTTACTTACCAACACAAGTTAAAAAAGTATGTTCTGAATCCTGATAAGCTGCTAGGAATCGTAATAAACTACAAAATAACTCTGAACTAAAAAGTTTGAATTATCCTACCAAAAGTATCAGTTAGAGATTCTTCGCCAGCAAGATGTATTCGTATCAATGATTAGGTTGGTTACTTGTCTTATCTGAAAAACCATGAATACAATAAAAGAGAAATTAATACCAAGTTTACGCACATGTATATTAAACAGACATGAATTGGATGAAAGAACACCGTTCCGGTTGAAAAGAGAAAAATGGTCGTTTGAGCCGAAAGCTACACATGCCCATTTAGGCCCATGTTAACAAAAAATAAAAATCTTTCCCTCCAAATTCTGCCTCTCTCTGTGAATTTTTAGGAAAACCTAAGGTCCCCACCCACTAAACCCACCATGGAGAAGCCGAATTCGAAGGCGCCGAGTCGATGGAAGGTTTCCTTGACGGTGAAAATCGGCAAAAGAGGTAAAAAAGGGCTTGTCACCCGTACACATTTTCCCCGCCAAATTCACCGCCAAGAAAACCTAGTTCCGACCGCCGCCCACCACGGATCGATACTCCAGAGTTTTTTATACCTGCGTACCAATATTGGATTGGATCCGACTAATTTTGCAAAAATGCAGCAATTTTTCTCTTGATTGGTGCAGAATAAATTTCACTGTACATTTTAGAAGGGATTATTTCTCATTTAATATAGTGTTAATTTTTAGTTTCGACTTTGCTTCCTAGGTGGCACCATAAGAGGTGAAAACATTTCGGTTTCATGTGATTTATGTTCAAACTGAAACAGTTAAAGGGTAACCGTAAGGATTCTGCCAAAAGGGCCTTATTACAGTAGTAGTATTTAGTTTAATGGAAATTTTATTTAAACACTGCATGTCTAAAATTTGTTTGTAGCAACGTTTACTTACCAACAGAGGGTCAAATGTCTTGGGCTTTGTCCTTTGTCTTGGACTCGGCTGTCGCGGTTAAGCGTGGCTGAAGTTGCGTCTTCCAATGTAACTGAGCACAGGTTGGATTTCTCGAGCTGTAGCGGATTGAACTCGTCCTAGTTGAGCTTTCCAGCTATCTGATCTGAAAATCAAGCATACAATAAAACATAAATTAGTGCCAACATAACGCATATGCAATAAGCAGACATAACATTCAACTGAAGGAGTAGCTTTTGTTTCGGTTGAAAAGAGAAAAATGGTCGTTTGAGC
>JAANSP010001733.1:1791-14506 GCA_036850745.1 Homidia socia | reverse complement strand
TATATATTTCTTTGTACACTCTGCATAAAATATTTTGTTTTATTTATGTTTTACTTTATGCGTGCATGTATTTATGCTGTGGAAATGTGTACATTCACTTTACTATATTCATTATAAGTTTACATTATGGCATTTTGTAAATACAAGAGAGAGATATATAATAATAATGTTTTGTAATATTTACCGCCAAATAGGAAAAAGCCAAGAGAGGAAAGCAAAACGGAAGAGCATTTTCCCGACATGGTTTATTTCTTGTGAGAGCAAAGATAATGCCAGAGTGACCTTCTTTTTCATTTCGAACTTGCCCCTTGTTCTTATAATATATTGAATGTATGCTCGTATGCTAGGTACATTACGTAGTCTTGCGGTAATGGTCTTTTACAGACGAACAGACGTATGTACTTTCCCCATCGTGTGGGGTGGTAGTGTTGAGCCACTATACTCCACAACGGACTACTTTTGCTCTTTATTGGTACAAAGTACACAGAGTAGAAAGCAGTTTCCTCAAGTACCATCCATAAATCTCACAAACGCTTGAAATTAGTGAACATTGAACATCCAGGGAAAAAAAGAAACCAATCTCCCTAATTTATTTTCTCGACAAACTTCTTTTAAACTCACAACATTTAACAAATACATTTTCATACATTAAAAGTACATGCTTATTATTATTATGTTATACTTTTTTCCCCTTTCCTCACTTACTCAGTTTTTTTACTTCTTTTTTTGGCCGACAGAACATAAAAAAGAAACCAATCTCCCTAATTTATTTTCTCGACAAACTTCTTTTAAACTCACAACATTTAACAAATACATTTTCATACATTAAAAGTACATGCTTATTTATTATTATTATGTTATACTTTTTCCCCTTTCCTCACTCACTCAGTTTTTTTCCTTCTTTTTTGGCCGACAGAACAGAAATGGTGGTGAGGTAATTAATTTCATCGTGTCATTGACACTCAACCACTTTCCGTAGAATGGCTACGTGTGTACAACACGTATTATATTCTTTCNATCGTGTCATTGACACTCAACCACTTTCCGTAGAATGGCTACGTGTGTACAACACGTATTATATTCTTTCCTATGCTATATAGTCAACAAAGTGGCACTTTAGACATTTTTACTTAGCTCCACGAACACTACCACCTTGTAAGATTTCATTCCAATAATTTACGTGAGATTTCTTTTCAGTTTTTCGCTTTCCTGTCACTATGTAGTAGTGGTTTAATGATGAGGTTACACAATTCACTGAAAATGATATATTATTCAAGTGTACAAGTGCCCTCGTTTTTAACACGTTCTCCATGTACTGGTTTGAGAGGGTGTATATTTTTTAAATTGTGTATAAACTTGAATCTGATACTCAAAATATTTGTGTTAACAAGACGTAGTAATTATGTTTCATTGAAATTGAAAGATAAAAAATATTTGGTTGATGTCAGAAGCTATTTATTTCTCTTTATAAAAACCATTTACTAAAATTTTAAGGTGAAATACAAATGCATATATAAATACAGGTTTAGAAGATATTGTATTCCCATAAAGACCTACTTAAAAGGTTTTTTGTCTACAGACCTATTTGATATGATAACACGTATTTTTTGTAGTAAACTCCCATACGCTTTCTCATCTAACAACATGCCTTGATTTAAAAGTGAAAGATACCTTGAGAATACAAGTTATAGTAGATCTGTTTCTTGATTTGAGGATGTAATAACTTTTGGCAGTGTTTAGAAGATATTTTATTCCCATAAATACCTACTTAAAAGGTTTTTTTTTGTCTACAGACCTATTTGATATGATAACACGTAATTTTTTTGTAGTAAACTCCCATATGCTTTCTCATCTAACAACATGCCTTGATTTAAAAGTGAAAGATACCTTGAGAATACAAGTTATAGTAGATCTGTTTCTTGATTTGAGGATGTAATAACTTTTGGCAGTTTTATTTATGTTTGCTTGCATACGTAATGAAATCTATTCAAGTAGAGAGTTCAAGCAAGAAGCACTCTTGAGACTCTGTCCCATTTCATTTCATAACACTTAACCCTTGAAACTTCAAGTCAGAAAGATAGTTCACAATGCATGACTTACATACTTTGCAACAGGCGATGCTTTATATTCTCTAACCGAACAAACCATTGCTCAAATCAGATACGCCATTGCAATGCAAACAAGAACTCATTCATCCAACAATATGTTTCCAAACGAATAAAGTTTTTTTTCGATAATTTTTTATCCAAAGAAAAAGTGTGTAAAATGTACACCTTTTCATTGTCATGCAATCCAACAGCAAAAGTAAATACTACTACCACTACGCATGGTGATGGTGAAATGATAAGTCGGATCCAATAAGTACTTGGTGTTCATAATATGCCCAAAAGTCATTTTCTGTTTTTCCCGGTTATTTGTTTTGAACTCGATTCGGTAAATTTCATTGCTTGCTGTCATGTCGGATCGCGGTACCAAAAGTACTATTTTTCTCTCGTGCTCCCCGAAGAGATTCATGCGAGTACGCGGTTACAATGTCAATGTGGAATGTGGACGGTCAGTTAAGTAGACATTGTTCATTGCATTGGTTCACCCTTTGCTTATGTTTACGTTATACACACATTTGACAAAGTTTGAGGAGCACCGGAAAGGTGTGTAGGTCCTGAAGCCTTTTTATATTTTTGAACTCGATTCGGTAAATTTCATTGCCTTGCTGTCATGTCGGATCGCGGTACCAAAAGTACTATTTTTCTCTCGTGCTCCCCAAAGAGATTCATGTGAGTACGCAGTTACAATGTCTATGTGGACGGACAGTTAAGTAGACATTGTTCATTGCATTGGTTCACCCTTTGCTTATGTTTACGTTATACACACATTTGACAAAGTTTGAGAATCACCGGAAAGGTGTGTAGGTCCTGAAGCCTTTTTATAAGCGGATTATTAAGCACATATACCAAAAAAATAAAAGTAAATTCACATCTGAAGGGACGGTGGCGGTTTGTTTCATCTTGAATGGTGTGTGGTGGGAATATCCACACTACAATGTAATGATGACCATTAGAATTGCCATATCATATTAGACATTGTTCATTGCATTGGTTCACCCTTTGCTTATGTTTACGTTATACACACATTTGACAAAGTTTGAGGAGCACCGAAAAGGTGTGTAGGTCCTGAAGCCTTTTTATAAATGTATAAAAAGTGAGCGGATTATTAAGCACATATACTAAAAAATGAAAGTACATTCACATCTGAAGGGACGGCGGCGGTTTGTTTCATCTTGAATGGTGTGTGGTGGGAATATCCACACTACAATGTAATGATGACCATTAGAATTGCCATATCATAGCTACATACTACTACTACTCTACTACAGTTTCAGACAGCCGGTGTGTTTGAGTTGCTGTTTTTGTCGGAAAGCCATTTGGGTATTAGACGGAAGTAATGTGTAAGAGAATCAACGAGGATCCAGTTGAGAATTTTTGAAACTCACGTAAAGTTGCCACCATCAAAAAAAAACTCTTTTAATAATGTAACGCGAATAGGTACAGTACACCCAGTACTCACTGTTCGAGTGTGCATACACACCGAAAAGTAGTTTTCAACTCACTTTATGATACTTCTTGTGAGCATGAAACCCCCATGTGATCGAATAATGTCTGACTACCTATACGATCGAGGATGATTTTGATTCCGTGCTCATCATATACATGCATCATCACAACTTGCAATAGTCCAACTTTAGGAGATCAAGTCCAGCAGCAAGTTAACAGTGCTTTACGCAGTTTTATAGCAAAAAAGCTTGTTTTTTTCTTCCTCTCTTAAACTGAGCTTGCGTAGGCATTATATATATTTGGGCGTAAGCTTGCAGAAAAATCAGAATCAAATGACACGAGTAATAATTTGAGTATTTTTTTCTCCAACTTTTTCTTCTTTTCATGCTTGGAAATAACCAACCCAATCATCATCATCCCATGTGTGCCGTATAACATCATCGATCGACCGTGTTGGCCTGTTTTTATCACTGTACCCTTTTTCCTGTCGTTCATCGTATTGTGTTGTTATGTGTCTGCCTTTTTTCTTCTTCCACCGTCCCTGCCTGGTTTCGTGGCAATCTCGTATGTGTCTTGTGTCTTGCTCTTGTGTTTTTCTACCTTTTCCAATGGGATTTTTATGCCGTGCCTGATGCCGTTTCTTGTCGACCCATCGCTTTTCCCATGGTCTCATGAAAAATATCTGAATTGGATGGAACCACGTTCAACTCAAATGCACACTCGCGAACCAACAACAACAACTTACATTTTTCTTTCTGGGATGAAATGTGGATTCTCATGGTGGTTCCTTATTCCCCGAAAAAAAATATTCGTTTGTTTACATTTTTTCCCCTTTTTACTCGTTGAAATATTTTTTCTTGTACACCATGGACCTATTGTTGTTTTCTTTAAAAACCTACCCATCTACCTAAAAAATAATACTTTCATTCCGTTATACCACCTTTCTTGCAAACGATGATGATGACCATCATCATCATCATCATTTTGCTGAAATGTTCATGACCTGACTGGTTTAATACCACATGGATGTACGTATACCTTCGACTCTTGCTCTTTTCTACATTTTGTGTGCTCTGCAAAAACGAATGCCTACTATATGTGATGCTCACGTCACAATGTGTGTTTTCGACCCAATATGTGTGATCATCTTTTTGCTGTTCCGCATACCTGATGATGTGCTACCCTGATTTGGACTTATTGGAACGACAACTGGAAACACCCTCTGATTCTCTTTTTTATCTGAATTCCCTTGTAAACTAAATATAAAAAACGAATGAACGATAACTACTTCAACTCCAATCATGTTCTTCAATATATATCCTGTGGTCTTGTTGGTGGTGGGTGTTACTGTTGATGATGCTGATGCTGCTGCTTGTGCCATTGGTACGCTTGTGGAATTCAGAATTACTTTTTCACAGAGTGATTTTGATGTCAGGCTCGGCCTTGTCACCACTCTCCGTAGGCTTGTCAAATGGTAAAGATTTAGCCAAGAAATTTGCTGAAAGAGTCAAGTGTCCTATTGAGCCACCCTCAAATATGCTCCAGTGTCTAAGACAGAGACCACTTCAGTATTTTCTTCAGTCTGAGGTACGTACACACAAAGTAAAAAAAAAAAATACACACTATATATTTCTTTTGAAAAACTGCGAGGGCTCTTATTGCTTCTCTGTTACCACTTGACAAAACGCGAAGAGAGAAAATACTAAACACACACAATCACACATTTCATATGAAAATTTCATTATTTTTTCTGTTTTTCTTCTTTCTGTGTACTTTTTTCCCTCAGTTAGAAACATGTATATAGGTACAAAGTCAACTAAAATCATCTCTATTTACGTATGCATTCTTTTGTGCAAAGAAAAGTGATGACATTACCTTTTTTCTATATTTTTTGTAGCAAAACACAACCACCTACCTTTCATATCAGTATACCTACACGTCCTTCCGTTTCATGTTTTTTTACTTCTCTTTTTGATGTTGGTTGAAGACAAAAAAGTAGCAATATAATAATATGTCGTTGTATGCTTTTTTATGAGTCATTATACAGGGAGCATTACGGGAAAGCATAAAAAATGGGAACAACTTTCCCAATTAAAATTTTTTATGTCTCTCGTTTTTGTCTAGTCAGTGTAGTGTCTTTCTTTTCTACTTGTATAGTTAGTTGGCTGTTTTATGCGAAACAATGGTGTGTAGTGTGTGGTGTAGTGCAGTTTATAGTGGTTGGCAGCTACTTTTCTCTTCCTTTTTATGTCATTTTCCCCCTCTTCTTCTTTTGCAGCTGTGGCGTTTATTCGGACCCAGTGATGATGGAGTCGTGATCGAGCATGGAATACGAGAGAATATTCTTCGTGACAAACTTTCCCTTTATCCCATGCTCTTTGGTGTCACAAGAGCAGAGATTCTTCCATCGTTGGGAGAACATGACGCAGTGTATGGTCTAGAGACTGAGAAAAGAAGAGAAGTTTTGAAGCAGTTGGTGGATGGTTTTTATAGGTAAGGTCGCTTATTAAAATTCCATCGTCAAGTATAACCTTCCAAGCACGCACCTATTTATACGAACTGTCAAAGAAATAAAGATAAAAAAATTGTTTATCCCTGTCTCTTCTCTCTCAAACAATAAATGTATGCAATATAAACAATTCTACTACATATTCCATTTATTATTTGTTTTCCGTTAAAAATACAAACAAAGAGCCCACGTGTTCCATCCAATTGGAATACCACATCCGACCGACAAATCAATATAGAGTATCTGCTAGGGTAGAAAAATATTTCAAAATTTCATACATTTGAAGTTTGTAAAAAGAAAAATGCAAAACGAGTGAGTATATTTCATCGATAAGAGTCAGCAACCTGTCGGAGAAAACAAATTGTACAAAATGGGCACTCAATCAAGCAATATCTCTTGAGAAATAGTACACGTTTTCACCCCAGGATTTTTTTCTTGTTAGCTCCCGTTTCTCCAACTTTTTATGGATATTTTGCATGCAAGCATTCGTTATCTCCAAAACATGTATGATGATGATGATGCATGCATTTTACATGTCGTTGTTCCAGCAAGTTGGTACAAAGGCTGCAATATTATACACACCTTGTACCCACCTACAGCATAGTACAAGGTCTAGAACTCAAGTGAAATCGAATGTGTTAAATCGAACGATATACTTGGAATTTAAGCGAAATGGAGGTTTAGAGAGAGAGAGGCTTCACCATGTTTGTTGTTGTTGTTTCCGTCTTTGATTTCTTTCTATTTTTGCCTTTTTTTAGCCTTCATCGCGGTGAAATATTGGCTGCAGCCATTCACGAGTACACAGACTGGGAGCGACCGGTGCAACACCCCATCAGTGTCCGGGATGAAACACTGGATGCTCTGGCAGATGCTCAAGTATGAATTATTTTCTCGTACGCTGCTATAAAATTACTTTAGCCCACAACTCCACAAAGAAAATTCATATCACATTTACACATACTATATCACCATCTCCAAGGGCTAAACATTATTTTATTTCTTATTTTATTGTATGATACGTGTATAGGCATATGCACATAAAAAATGTAAGATATTGCACAGTTGTATTTATATCAGCGCGTCCAATTTCAGTGTAACCCGACGTTCGCGTTACTGACATACATCTTTGGATTTTTTAGTGAAAAAGTACTCTCGGAATTTCTCTCCTTTTTTGCAATTTAACTGTCACCGACTTTGGTTTCACTATAGCTGCTTCCCCATTTTGTGGCGGATACTGGCTATCTACCTTTTCCACTCTCTCGTGAGGTTGGCTTATTTCTTGTGTGTAGAAAACAGTGAACCGTAAGTAGACACGGCTAGAGAAAACTTCAGGTTCTGGTATGCTTATCGTGTTGTAATGCCATTATATACGTACTTTCGTGTCCATCCAGGTTTCACGTTTTCGTTGTACATTTCACTTATTATTATATTGCCTCTGTGTGTGTGCGTAGGTATGTGAACTTTATTTCCAAGAAAAAAATCTTTACTTTCAGAAGAGAAAAAGAATATCCTAGAATAAATGACCATTTCTTTTGATCCCTTTCTCAACAATCCACAAGGACGAAGCTAGAAGAAGAGCAGGCTTCTTTTCCAACGTAGAATTTTTCATAAAATATCTCACTTTTTGCGATACTTTTTTTCAACGCAACATATATCTCTTTGTTATATAAATTTTTTACACCATTATTACTTACTACTACCAGTTTCTTCAATTGAACCACCTACATGTTTTATACGTGCGGGAAAAAACGTGTACTTTCTTCTATTGCCGCCACCACCACTGCCAGCAGAGTGCTACTAAAGTAAGTGGCTGTTGTAGGTGTAATATGAGTGCAGCAGGGCATACTGGAGAAATTTAGCACACAATGTGTAACATCTTACACGTAGAAATTCGAAAGAATCTTCTTAGTGTGAAATAAGTAGACAAGAAAATCCTTGTTGCAAATCTTTTGAATCATGCTTGTCATTTTGACTTCGTTGTTGAACTTTCAACAAAAGATTCCATAAGCTACGTGTACCTATTCTTTCTCTCCACTTTTGTGAAAATGGAGAAAGTGATATCATCAAGCTAACTACACCACCGTGTGCTTTATGCAATGCACGCACATACATACATTATGAAGCTAGTTATGATTATGAAAAACGGAATAGTATTTCCCAGAAGGAAAGAAAAGTAAAGGTATTATTAAATGGCATATATATAAAATATATAAAAGGAATATAATTTCCACTTATACAATGTACGTGCATAAGTGTGACATGCTTTATCATATTGTTTGTCAAATGGGACTAACCTCTTGTGCTCCTATCACATCATGCGAACATCAAGTTTTGTCGTCAGTAATTAAAGTTTTTCATTAACGACATGGGCGACTACTGAAAAGTGTGAAAGCATGCAGCAAGCAACTTTATTCATCATCTAAGCTGAACTTATCAAAAGAGTCGAGTTGGTGGAATACTACAACATACTCCATCGAATCAGTGCTGGGTATATTTTTTGGATGAATGGTTCTCTATCACAAGGTAAAAGCAGGGGAATAATAGAATAGTGAATTAACTGGGTTGGGTGCATGTACATGTCATATGATGTTAAATCTTCACTGATGTGAATTGGAATGCGTGTGGACTATGTATATTGCAAAAGAATAGGTAGTATACATATATGTACATTTATCTGTTCCAAATGTTCCAGCAGTAACACGCTTGTAGTAGCTTTGTCAAGTACAGGAAAATTCAATGAGATTTTTTATATTTTTTATCTGAAACAAACACACTAAAAAGGACATGTTGAACAGTTGAACTACACACACACTCGATCGTCTAAACTAATATGTAGGTAGACACACACGTTCAGGTTCTCACATGAATACATGCGTTTTCTAACAGGACAAATAGAAAAAGAAGACTGTCAAAGTTACGTTAGGCGAGAATAAAAGCTTTTACTACTACCTCACAAGTTTCTATACTGTTTTATCATTTTCATTCGCCATCTCTCCTGTTACCAATGACCTTATAACGTTTGTTATGCTCGAATCGAGCATGACTTGGCTTACAAGTGTACATTGTACATACATACATACAGTTTCTTATATATAAATTGAGTTTATAGATACCACCAGATTTGAATGTATTTTTATTCCATGTTCTGTTTTTTTGCAGATAGTATCACCGCTAGTGAAAGTTGGTGAGCTTCACTCACAGGGAAATAGCCAAACCTACTTTTACGTGTTTGAGTACCAGTCGAAAATCAGTGACTACACGCAAGTAAGTGATGATCATAATCAAATAATTCCCTTTCGTTTCGCCCAACATTTTTACGTTTCCCTTGTCACTTTTTTGTGTGTGCGATATATATTGTAAAAAAGTACCCATTCTACCGTACATGCCTGCATTGGTACATCTAAGATTTCTTTTAAACCAGACATTTTCTTGCTCCCTATTTTATAAACCAAGCAAGTATCCCTCCAAATTCACTTGGCTACTTGTGTCTTGTGACGTGACCGGGAGGATGTGTGAAAGATGAAAAGCAAAAGGGAGAGGCAGGGAATGTGACGGAAAAGAAAATTACGTAAATTCTTTTGCAATGCTTTGATAGTAATGCGATATACAAATGTTATGTATGGTATAGTGGCGGCAAAAAGTTTAATAGCGGCTCTATGTCAGTTCTTGATTTTCTTCAAGGTCTCTCCTCTTTTCCACCATTCGAATTCACTGTCGTGTCATGTATGGTTTGTAAATGATGTCGATGCGCCTTCAAAGTACGTTACATGATTCATTTACACCGAATAAGAGAAGCTTGTTGGCAAACGTGCAAAAAAACTGGTTCTCTATTTCTCTGTGTTCCCCATCTCCCTCCAGTCTCGTTTTTCACAAATGCTTCCAAATTCAGAGCATAGCACTTGAGTATTTTATTATTTTATTTAAAAAAAGATTTTGCACACTGTTGACTCAAACTAGATAAAAAAAGTCCTTATATATTCTCGCGTGCTCCAATTTAATTTCACTTTGACTTTAAATAAACCATTATCTTTTATGACATGATTTATATTTAATGCGTTATGTAAAGACTTTTTTATTATTATGTTTATCATTTATTTATATAATTTGAAAGATTCCTAATGCTGCATTGATTCCCAGTCCTGTCTTGTGTTTACCTCGGCTTTACAAACGTTATGTAATTCTTTTGCCAGCGGCTTGGCGGCGTCCCTGGAGAAGACTTGATGTACGTGTTTGGGGTTCCGCTGTATATCTCTTGGAATGACTTTGTGTTACAACAACAACAGCAACAACAACATTCCAGCTCTTTCAGTGGTGGAAACACTGGTGAACAAAACTGGAACAATAAAGCAAGTACTACTGGTGGTGGCGGTGGTGGCAGCAATAATATGGGGAGCACTGGTGGTGTAAGCTGAGCCGGAACTTACAAAGCTGGGACTGTACACGGGCAACTTTACTCGAAATGAAGTCCAACTGTCACTGACACTGGTCCATTACTGGGCTAATTTTATCAGAACTGGGTAAGTGCAAACTATTAACTATGCATGATAAAAATTAATTTAATATACAAACAAAGAAATTATTATATTATATCTGTATTTTACTGAATAATATGCATGCAATGGCCAAACGGAAAGTATTTCGATATCTCAAATGAAAGGGCTATAAAAAATTTCTTGGGTATCAAGAACCCATTTACGGGACTTGTTGTCACTTGCCATGCATGAAACCCTATTACAATGTATACAGCTGCTACCTGTCGCATATGCGTACGCATGCGGAACGTTGACCTTTAAACTTTCAACAAATGTCAGTTCCAGTTTGTACTTTTGAACGTCAGCAAAGTTTATCTAATGTTGGTAAAAGCCCGTGGATTGTTCCATGCTTTAGGTGGGTAACTAATATATTAAAATACCAAGTATATGTAGTGCCATAATAGGTAAAAAAAAGTGGAGAGTCAAGTATAAATTCGTGTAAAAATCTGTAAGACGTCTTTTCAAAACTTTTTTTTCACCAAGTGGGTTCATTACAGTTGACATTTTACACCCAGTGCTACTACCGTAAAATGCAGACTGTACATAACTTTTTTCCAGTAGTTTCTCCCGCTGCGCCGAGACTTTTTTCGGGGATTTTAATATGAATATAATAAACCAACATTGTGCATATATAAATTAGTTAATTCATAACTACAACTACTCAACCACTTCCCCTGTCTCTTGTCTCTCTTTGATTTCCAAAGAAAGAGAAAGCAAAACTGTTAGGAGCTATTATGTGGAAAGGGCCGTTGTCTAGAAAAGATTGAAAGTTTTTGCTGTGATTTACAAAACTAGCTGGTGTGTAAACCAAGTATTTGCTCGTTATTTAATTGCTTGTATTGTAGTGTGCGCGTGGGTATATTGTAGACGCATATGTGGCATATAAAATGTAGACAAGTTTTTAATATAACTTGATGTTGTAAACGAACAATCTTATTACTTTACGTTATTAGTTATATTCTGAATGACTTGAAGACTTTTTGATTACTCATGTTGCCTTTGCTGAGGCGACAGAAGGAATTAAATGAAATGGGCGTGCTTTCTTCGTCGTCTTCTTCTCCTGTCACGGCTACTTGTGGGGAGCCCGTACATTAACACGTGTTACCTAAAGAAAGGGAAAAGAAGTAACTCTGAACATAATAACTCATCTTTGTTAAAAGTTGAACGTGTGAATTAAGTGTGCACAATGTATGTATAATGAATGAATTAGGGAACATTTGTGTGGGACACACTTAATATAAATACTTATTATGTACCTACGCACACAATGGAATGTAGTAGTATGTCATGAACTTGTCCGCTTGAGGATGTTCAGGCATGAGGTTTTGGCTTTGTTTCTTCGTTTGGTGAACATTAGTAAAGAAAACAGTAAAAGCTTTTGATTGTAAAACAAAATGGGAAATACAAGCAGGACTACTACATAGCAGTATATAGCAGCAGTAGCGGCGCTATTTGATGCAGAACTTCCGTTTTGGCAGCAAAACCGAAAACTAACCAGTTAAAGGAAAAACTTTTTCTTCTTCCCCACATTCACAATAAACTAAACTGCGAAAACACTAGTAACTCAAAAGCAGAGAAAACTCGGCGGTGACGATGAACAGAACAAACATTATGCAAGTCTCTCTGTATTCTAATAGCATAAAAGGACTCGTCGTGTCGTATATTAGTATAACACAAAGCAGCAATAAAAAATAAAGGTACGGTAACAGAAAAAGGTCCAGACTGAGTCCCTGTAAACACTAATACATAAATACACTGTACAAAAATGAGTTTATAAATAAAAAAGGGAATGAAAAGAAGTTAAAAAATAAGCTGGGATGAAATCTGTGCTGAAGTAAAAGAAGGCAAAGTTTTCTATAAATCTACATGAAAAGACTAACAAATTTTCCTTTTAATATTCCGCCCAAGCATTTTACTTGACCAAAATCACCAAATCTATTTTTTTCTGCTACGACATGCTTTCTTTTTCAGCTAAACTCACTCATTCACTTTCTCTTTTCTATTATTCATATATAATACATAAAAAGCACAACATGTGAAGAACAAGTTTGAAAAGTGAAAACTTGCACATTATAAATATGTGTACATTTATACTCTCCACAGAAAAAAAAGAATCTTTTTTT
>JAANSP010001732.1:0-14509 GCA_036850745.1 Homidia socia | reverse complement strand
GATGTTTATGTATAAATAATGACAATTTCGTTCGTAACGTAACTTTGCAACTCATCTTTTACACTACTGTTGTATGGATGTACATATAACGACTTTTATTTCCTTCCCCCTACCGAAATAAAAAGAACAAAAACTTTTCGGTAGGAAGATGTGGCCATGCTATATATTCCTTGTGCATGTATCCACACCCCACACAACAACAAATAAAGAGGAAACACGGGAGTCAGAGACTTTTTTCCTTGGTCTTCAATGTCAATGTCACCATCAGATCCATTCCCAACTCTCCAATTCAAAGTAAAAAGAAAAGGAACTAAGTATGCATATACTTTACACACATACTACACCAACCAATAAAAGAGCCAACTTAGAGGAATATTCTCAAAAGAATTCCTTTTTTTTTCAAAGATCTAGTTAGGAAATTTCTTTCTTCCTGTGTATGTACTACGACTACTGCTATTACCACTGCACTGTTGGCTGCTGCTGCATGATTCACTCACAAGTTTTTTTTCATCCGTCAAGTAAAAAGGGTACATCTCAGATTCACAACTTTTTTCGTTCACAGCTAGACTAAAACTAACAGACAGGAAGTAAAATGCAATTTGTTGGATTACATTTTTAGCCCCATTTGAATTTTTACTGCTGCTATTTTGTTTTTTACTCAGTAGCCTGTACTTTTTAAAACGAGAAACGCCTTTTTGCTGGTACCAACGCCGCCGCACACCACACCAAATCCCAATAATAATCCTACTTACTTTGCAAACAAACCAACAACCAAAAGACTGCACGGACTTTGAATGAACGTATTGGTTTACATTCAACCTTCACCTTACAATGCCAATCAAAAAAGTTTTTGCTTCACCATTTTCTTGTTTGCAATACAGTATTTACACTCCACCAACATCATCATCATCATCACACGCTGGCGCAGCAAGTGCGCAAACTATCATAAGAATAACTACTACTACTCCCACTAAAATTTAATAATAAAATAAACTCATAATCATTAAGTACATCGTGTATCGTTGTCGGTAGCGTCAATACCTAAAGGCTAAACACGAATGCAGTGCAGTAATTTTTAGTCAGTGCAATGTCAGATTTACATGATTGACTGCTGCCATTCAATTCTAGTCACAAAAATGAACGTCTTCTTTGCTCTTCTCTCTCTCTCTGGTGGTATTACAAAAGTTTTGCTGCTCTTTTTTGGTTCATCAATTCTCTCTCTGTGTGTCTAAACGAACACAAGGCAAGGCAAGGACACAGCACTCATCTTCTCTTTCCTTGTCTGCCACCATTAAATATCGTGCCACACGGTGCTATATGCCTCAGCAGATACACTCTAGGCAAGATGAATAGTTACGATACTATTATTACGAAACAAGTTACTTGTTGTTGTTGTTGTTTGTACAGCAGCAGTAAATTGCATGATTTCATGAAGACATCGTAAAAAAGTTAGTTTGCCTACACACACAATGCAACATAAACGCAGTTTGTATTTTATCCGGCTTTGTTCGCTCGCACACGAAGCAGCAAGGATATATCTAATAGGCTTACTCGCTCATGTCTTCCTTTACGTCTTACGGCACAGCACGGATTAGAGAGTTACGGTTATTATTATAACAAACCTTGAAAACCAATTTGAAAATTGAACTTGCAAAAATNACCTTGAAAACCAATTTGAAAATTGAACTTGCAAAAATATTTTTTTTTATTATGGAAAACAAGGACACTGAAGAATATTGGTAAAATCCAGAAAAACTGGATAAGTGTTCAACTGCCCACAGTATTTATACTGCATGTTTTTCATGCAAAGTAGCAAGGTTTATATCACCACCACCGGAAGAACACCCAGTAATGCTGTGTACTTTCACTGGTAAACTTTCCTCAACCAACTGTCCACTTTCTCTGCCGTCACACCAGATTTTTATGATATGACGGAACCTAAAAAACACGGACACTCTGCAAAACTCTTTTGCTTTCCGTCCATTCAAATTATGGTCACGGTCAACGGAATCTCTTTTTCTTCTCTTTCCTCTAGTTTTACTCACTCGCTAAATGCATGATACTGACTAGATGATAAGATGGATAAAATGTGTACGTAAACGTTTGTATAACATGTCAAAAAATCTACATGTATCATCATCATAATAATATCACATCATAATAGAAAATAGCGTCGGGTAGAAGCAGTAGCTGCAGAAAATATCTACCATTATATAATAGGTAAGTAGCAAAAGTCGTTGCTGATGATGATGAGCTACTTTTCTGATCCTTCTCTAGCGATACGATAATGCTGACTAGCAGTACAGAGTACTACAAGTGCTTGAAGAGGAGTAGTTTGGAGAAGAGGTTGAGTGGACGAAAGATAAAAAAGAAGAAGAGGAGTTGTGTCCATGTCCTCGTGTCATAATAATAATGATAGATTCTATTATAACAGGTTTTACCTTCACCACCACACCACTGTATACTATACAGCCACCTCCATGTATGCTTTGATAGCTGCTGATGATGATGACGATGATGACTAAATTGTAACCTTTCAAAAGACCACTTCTCTTATTCTTAGCCACCACCACACGTTATTATTATTATTATTATTACATAATGTACTCACGTAGTTGCATGTCCACCACCTACTGGCTAAAGTAGCACACAAAAGACATTGTTACATGACTGCATAAAAAGCAACTGTATGCAAAAAAATTGTAAGCCGGTTTTTCTTTGGCAGGCAAGCTAAAGCTTTGCTACTTTATGCATACTTTATAGAGACGATAATTTTGAATAAATCATCCATCTCCAGCAGCAGCCGCCGACCGAGCAGCCTACTTTCACTTCAATACTCTTCAGTACACTGACAGCAGTAGAAAATAACGGAGGAAGACACACACACACTCACACATCAAAAGAAACGCCACAACTAACCTTCCATATCATCACCTCCCTCTCATTTAAAAGTAAAAAGTGAAGTGGAAAATGGAAAAGCAGAGAGAATAAATGTATGTGTTTTTCTCTTTTTGTGATGTTCCACAATGTTGTTTTTGTACTAGTAGGAATGCTGCTAGAGACTTGCACACATACACTCGCAAGTTTTTACTTTAAAAACTTTAATATGATAACTCCAACAACTGCACTACTTCCTTTTTTTGCCTTCCGTTTTTACTGATGTCGTGTGCCTCCTTTTTGGTAGAACGTGAGCAGCACAAGTTTACTTGAACCACTATACTCCAAAGTCCAAACACACAATGTTTTCCCTTCTTCTTTCTTTACGTTGACATATCCAAGATGTAATGTTTATGTGATATAGTATTCATTGGAGGGAGATGGAGAGGTGCTAGTTGTAGTATGAGTAGTAGTAAAAGTACATGCACAAGCGCCCCATGGCCCCTTCCATCATCGCATTGGAGTTGTAGTATTTTCTGTTGCTGCTACTTACTACTACACCATTTTACATTTTACCCCTCGTCTTACTTACACAGTCTAACCGGGTACAACTTTATAGCCTACCCGGGTTTCCATATAATAATAATAATAATGATAAGCTGCCACTGCTGCCGTTGTTGTAGTATAAAAATCCTGCTACTTACTTACACAGCCATTTCACAGTGTAAGCAGCAGTTGCAGACAATTGCCAGAGTTATAGAGCTTCAGTTAGTTAGTTGAGCTGAGCCGGCAAACAACTTTTGCCTTTCTACATACATTGTATTCTGACAGAGATAGGAGAGAACATTATATAGCATATAATGCAACGTAAATGAGAGATAGCAAGATAGCTAGATGGAGATATGGAGGAAAAGAAGAGAAAGGGGAAAAATTTCCCTCTGAACTACATACTTGCTTTTATACATACTATGCTTATACTTGTGACAACGATGGTAAAACTTCAGGTTGCGTAGTAGAACAAGTGAGCTCTTGTGTCCTTTCTTCCTCCCAGTCAGCCTAGCTAGCTCCTGTGCGGAGGAGAAGAGGAAGAAGGGGAAGAAGAAAAAGGAAAAAAGTGGAAATGCTATCGGAGCTCATTTCTCAGTTCTATACAGCACTTTCAACTTGATGCATCATCATCCGCATCACACACTACTACACACAACAGCTTTTCTTGAAATGTGTCTGGAAAAAATTCTCTTTTTTTCTTTTTGAAGAAAGATGAACAAGATGAAAAAAGATAATGCGTTGGCAGTATAGTACAGTAGTAGTATTAGGAGGAACCACCTTGGTACTTTTTTGTATAAAAGAAATCTAGCTGGAGAAAAAAACTGTCAGCCTCTCAGATAGGAAAAAAATGCTGTCTTTTGTGTTGGGCTGCGAATGATGGAGGAAGAAGGAAATGTGTACTGGCATAGCATTCATAGTCATCACCACAGCAGAAAGAAAACAACTACCCTGCTCTCTTATAGTACAATAATATGTCTAAGAAACTATAAAAAAGTAACAAAATTGCCATTGTTCCCCCAACAGGGTCATTACAGTGGAAAAGAAGAAAAAAACATATATTATATGATGAGGAAACATGGTGGGATGGTGGGGGTGGTAGCAGTAGTAGTACATACTAAGTATTCAGTAACGACAATTGTTCCATGGTGTGTGCAAGGAATGCAGTTGCTGCTGATGTCGGCGTCGGTAAAATAAAAAAAAATGAAACAAAATTCGGGTACGAACAATCTATGTTCAGCAGCAGAGAAAAAAAGAATCGACTTTACTCTATACGCACATAATGTTGTATTCATAGAGTCGATAAGGTTGAATAAAATAAAAATGTTCTTTTAAAAGTCATTCCATTATAGTTTTTTACTTGCTGCTGCTATTATTTTTCCTAGAAAATGTCACCACTACTTTTCTATAAAAAAGATTGTGAAGCTGTGGAACGGGGGTAGTGGTTGTGTAAAAAATGGAAATCGCGTCAAGAAACTAATAGTACACATAAACAGACAGATAGATAGTCCGACACTTCATACTTCATCGAAAAAGCACACACAAGAAAAAAACAACAAAAAAGATTACACAATCTGATGATGGTGCGAGCAAAATCTTTGAGAGAACCCAAGAATCTTTTTTTGTAATCTTACGAGTAAACATGGAGAAAAGCCTCTTTTCCTTGTTTTTGCTGTTGATGCTGCTGTGATCATACTACTGCGTACTTATGTTCTATATGCATGTCCACAATTCATACCCACACACATTCTATAGACACTCTAGGAAAAGGAAGGAAGGAAGAAAGTAATCGGGAGAGTTGGTTTGGAAAGTACTTTGTGTTAAAAGAGGAGGATTATTCCATTCCAGTTTCCAGGAATGTGTGACATTTGATTTTCTCATATAATCGGTTGTATTATTGGTATTGGTACACCATCTGCTACAAATTACTTCCTACGAGGACGACAACCAGTCGAACACAACGGTGAAAGGATGAGGATTTTCATGTTGAACAAAAGCACTCCACTGCACACAAGAAAACTCTAGTAGACGAATAAGATGGTGATGATGATGCTGATCGACAATAATTTTGTTTGTGGTTAACTGCATTCTACTTACTCCACTATACACACAAGATTCTCTTGACATTCAGTTTTTTTAGAAAAAGGATTTTATGTATATTACGATGATGATATCACTGCCTGCCAGTGTATTATTGCAAGATTAAATGCTTCTAGAGAGTGGGCTAGTGGAAGTGAGTAGGGATCGTATTCATACGGCGTACTTTTGGGTTTTCAACAGAACAACTGACAATAAGCGAAGGCGCCCAGCAGTGGAATGACATGATTTCTTGGAATAATAATATCTTTTACCAACCACCTTATTATTCGCTTCTTGGTAGAAAGTACAAAGCAAACAAATATTCTTACACAATTAGATGAGTATTTTTCATCCTTTTGCAAAATTAAAAGGAATGAATGAAATAAATGTGGTTGTTGGTAGTCGCTTTATGTGTCATTGACTGTTTGAAGTGAAGTGCTAGAAAATAGATAACATTCGTTACAAATAAATGCACTCACTACTACAAATCTGTAAAATGAGCGGAGTAGAGAGCAACGCTGACGTAAATACCGTCGTAAAAGGAACATCTTATTTTTACAAAAAAGGATATAGGTGCAAAAACCTGTACAGTTTTTCGTAATATAGACAGAGTTGACCATTTAATGGCTGTAATAAAATGGTTGCAGTAAAGTGATTTGATTTGGGTTTAAAATATTTACCAACTCAAATGCACGGCCCACGATGAGAAGGAAACGGTTACTCAATAGCTGACTAATACCCTTTACACGTGCTTTACTTAAATCGAATGACAATGAAAGAAGTAGCTGCTAATGCCAATGCTACTGAATGAACTTATTATGCCGATGATAATGCTTGTCAGCAAATGTTAACGTTTCATATCATGATGTCTAGCAAACAAAGAATGAACAAATTAAAGCCACTATTACCTGGATCTAGGTCCCCCGAGGCAAGCCACGAATTAGTCTCGTCCGAGTTCTTCTTGGCTAAAATTAGAGCAAAGATTATAAATAACATTATTATTAGTAGTTCATATTAGCCTTCACAGCTAATTAGCCTGGTGGATAGAAATAAATATACTCACCACTGATCCTCCTCCTCTGTTGATCCGGTCGAATTTTTTCTTTCAACTTCCAAAACTTGTCGTTCGATTTCTCTTTCCGCTGACCTGTGCCCAGGCAGTTGTCTTGTATATGATTCATGCATCCGCGATGAATATTGACATGACAGTCAATGCATTGGTACCCTTGAGGTCCAACCCCCCACAATAGTTTTGAACAAATATTGCACTCCGTATAAGAATTGTAAAATTGAGGTATGAGGTGGTGACCATTTTGGGTAACCTGAAAAACAAAAAAAAATAATAATGAGGATATTTGTCATTATTCAATTATTAGCTTATCTAGAAAGCTTTTCATTACCTTTTTCGGGTTTTTGCTCATGAGCTTGGATTTTATTGACTTTTCTTTTGACACAAAACTTGCACACCTCTCAATCACAGTGTTGGTTGACTGTTGACTTCGAACGCCAAATTGTTTTATCAAAACTGTATTTATGGCGTTCGCGACTGCCAGAGTTTTATCGTCCTCATTCTTGCTATAGTCATCACTATTTTTAAATAGGCACAGAGAATACAATTTTAGCAATCTTTACTAGGTACAGTTTTAATATTTATTCTAAAATTTCTATAAAAAATTGCAACGTACATGAACTGATCAAGACGGGGAAGTAAATACGTTTCAACAATTTTAAGCTGCTTTGCAGTGTCATTAATACTCTCTTCTAGCTGATTATCAGGAGGTCCAAACATACTTCCTAGTCCGGCTATTCGTTTATTACAAAATTCTTCCAGTTGCTTGTTGATCTCTTCCTTTGCCTTCTTCCTCGCTTTACTAAACACCTACAATCACAAAAAATATCAAATTGCCAGTTATGAAACTGTTGATTGCTAATTGCATTTTTATATAATAAAAAAGAGCGTTTAAATGGTTAAAAAATTCGAATTACCCGTCTCATCATTTCCTCCTTGTCCGACTCGTGCAATAAACCATCATCAATCTCTGCGGCAATATTTTCCGCGACATTTGGAATAAGAAGTGGCTAGTGTAATTAAAAGTTAAGACAGTTTTTATTTTCAGACATTATTTATTCTTCAACAAAAGTAAAGTGTTTACTTGCATTTCAATTTTATTTTAGATAATTTGTTTAATTTTCTATTTTTAGCTTACTTGCTCCAGGTGCTGTGAACGTTGAATGAATCTCATAACACCATCTCTTCATTTCCTTTACACTTCCTTCCTCTAGGTTTAAGCCAGTAATTAAATAAAAAAGCTGTACACAAAGGAAAAAAACAATGTAGAACGTCAAAAAACGTGTGTTTCATATTTTAATTTAAATGGCTAAATTAATTATTGATTCTGTGTAAATAAATGCAAAAACTTACCAAACTACTCGGCTCTAGTCTATTGTCTATCACATAATTTATAAAGACTGCTAAATGTGCGTTATGTTCCAACAATTTTGAAAGACTGCTATACGGCCCCTGCTTTCCCGATACACTCTAAAAATTGCAAGAAAAATCAAGTTATAAAGTATATACGTTAAAGTAAAAATATTACTGCAATTAATAGTACCGCTGTTACTATAAATTAAATACGTACCGGAAGAACAACATCCCCGCCATAAAGACCGTCATCCTCCTCCATTGAAATAATGTCAATTACTGGATTACTGCTAGGTCGATTATTCAAGGCACCTAAAGTTGTCTTTGGCGAAAAGATGTCTACACTTGAAATGTTCACCTGTAAGAAAAATCAAAACCAGCAATTAGTAGAATATTATTTTTAGCTATTAAATAATATCAGCAATTAAAGGTACGACGATAAATCCAAGGACATTCAAAACAATAGGTGATTAGTATCAAATACAAGGAATACGTAAATAAAAAATTTAATGCTAAAATTATGCATACTTTGAGAAATAAACTTACACTGCCACTTGGAGTATGCCCATCTTCCCCGAATCCACTACTGTCATTGTCACTGTGCCTCCCATAAGGAGGCGGAGGACTTCCAGGAGGACTCAGGTGATTATTTGAAGTCGCATCAACTGAATCTCCCCAAGCAGTAGAGGAAGCACGGGATTTGGAATTTAAGCTGTTGCTTTTACTCAGGTCATTCACAGAATCTGAACGACGTGAACCTGCAATATAAAGAAGAAAGTCAATCTATTTAATAATCTTTATTATGAACCATAAAACCTACTATAAATAATGTAAACTGGCCACATATTAACCATGATGTAAATCATGTAAATGTATGATCTAGTGGTAAGATATAAACATTAAAATTCAAGGCCAGTCGAGAGAGAATTCACCTTTTTAACTAAATTTTAAGAACACAAAAAAGACGTTATTGGCACATTCATTCTAGCAGTTCACTTTTAATTTCACCCCTGGTTTACATGAGTAAAGTTCGCTCAAAACAGATTGTTTGAAACGCGTTTAAAAACAAGGCGTATATTGGATGGATTAAAACAATGCACTGACAACCATAGTATTAAAAGCATTGTTGCTCTTTGTTAGAGCATACTGCTTTTAAATTGTGAGCAAAGTGCACTTTGTGAAAAATGTAAATAAACACAACAATCACTAATAATGTGCTGCTGAGGACAGATTTGTCAAAAGGTTTCTCAACAGTCATCTTCTATGTTTCTTTGAGAAAAGCTATAAATCAACTACTTGTCCAGGAAAAAAATACAAGTTTTTCATCTACTCCCTCCATACGTTTTACTGTTTTGGCTTTCACCAGAACCGTTCCTTTCTCCTTTTCTATCCTCCAATAACGTTTCTAAAGAAAAAGGGAAGCAAGATTTCTCGTTTTCCTCTTTGTTCATTTTTTTCCTTACCTTCAGCAGCACAGCTCAGCGCTTTCTGCATTGCGACGGGGTCAGGGCTGCTCTTTGCTCTGTGATGAGTCTGTTGCAGTGGATTACTCCCAGTGTTGCACAATTTACTGTTGTTCAGCATCTGAAAAAGATAAAAAGGAAAATTTCAAAAACAAGAACCAAACTTTGAACTTAAGTATTTAAACATAATAATATTTCAAAATGCAGTTGGCAGTTTTGTCGACGTTCTGTGGCGCGTGAATTCAAATTTGGTTTAACGTCGTCTCGGTCTCCGGTTTACATGTCACGAAAAGAAGCTGGTAGCTTGAATATTTTTTAAAATGGTTGTGTTAATATTTTACATTCTCAACAGTTTTCGGTCTGTTCAATTTTTTGTGGATAATAAGGCAATAAGAAGGGAGTAAGATGATGAATGTAGGTGAATTGTCTGTCGTGCTCGTGCTGCGTAATAATGCCGTGTGTCGGTGCGTTACTCCTTTTAGCCAACTAACTTGAAGGGAGTAAGATGATGAATGTAGGTGAATTGTCTGTCGTGCTCGTGCTGCGTAATAATGCCGTGTGTCGGTGCGTTACTCCTTCTCTTTTAGCCAACTACCTTGCTAAAGAGAACTACTACACAAAAATCATTGTTTCACTAATTTGATTGTTTATTTAAGACTTTTGTAGACAGCTCGCGAGATGAATAGAGCAAACAGTGAACTGGCTGACTGTCGTGTCGTCGTGTGTTTCTTGTTGTTGGGCGCTAAGTAAATTAACCATAATTGATTGACTTGACTAATCGAAGCTGTGCATTGCTTTAAAAAAGTACTACTGTACTACCTAATAATATATTAGTATTCAAGTATTGTTTTATACTATCTGCTGCTGCTGTAAAAATTTGAAAACTCGCAACTTTGAAAATAACCATCCATCTCTATCTAAACAGCAAAACAAACAAAACTCTTGTGTAAATTGGCAAACAGGGCGCAAAATAATAATAATGACGATTAATGATTTTTAAAAATTACCATTTTGGACACACATGATGATGGTGGTGGTATTATAGCAAGTTGCGGTCAAAATTACCACTAGTGTATAGTGGTTTACATTCTATATAACATTTAATTTGATTTCATCTTTTCTTTCTAGTTCCTACTACAAAACAACTCAAGTTGGTTCTTTACACTAAAATATAATTGATGGTACATTTTTGTACTGCCCTGTTTTGGTTTACATCATCGTCTGTTCTGGTGCTTGAAACTACATCTTTTCTGTTTTTACAGGTTTTTCAATTGATTTCAAGAAGGAAAAAGTAAATGTGTCTATTTGTAATAATATTTTATTTTGGGTAAAATAACAACCACTTGACTTGTGTAGCAGGGTGGTGGTGGAACTTGTAAAAAAGTGGGTTTATATATAAGAAAGTCGTTTATAAAACTCACCAGCAAAGCAAAGTTATGTTATGCGCATGGTGGTCTCTCTCTAGTGATTTAAATGTACATGGTATGTTGTAACCACCACCGCTGCGCTCACTTGTCAAGGATAAAAAATTATTGCTCATTTTCATTTCATTTCATTTTTACTTCTACTACTAGACCACTAAAAATAGTAAGTAGGGGACTAAAACTACGTCTCTAACTTTTTGCATTGATCATTTATTTTTTTTAGATAGAGTGGACATTCTCTTAAAATGAGAAGAATTTATAGAGAAAACTTTGGACTGAAATGGACAAAAGAATAGGCTGAATAGTACCTAGATGAATTATTGCTCATTTTCATTTCATTTCATTTTTACTTCTACTACTATACCACTAAAAATAGTAAGTAGGGGACTAAAACTACGTCTCGTAACTTTTTGCATTGATCATTTATTTTTTAGATAGAGTGGACCTCCTCTTAAAATGAGAAGAATTTGTAGAGAAAACTTTAGACTGAAATGGACAAAAGAATAGGCTGAATAGTACCTAGATGAATGGCTACACTGTTGCTTTATATGATTAGGGGGTGAGTCATCATTGATGATGATGATGATCATAATCATTATAAGCTTGTGTTTTGTATCACAAAATGCCAACAAAATAGTATCCATTCAGGTTGTCAGCTAGTTTGATTCAAGGACGTAATAAAGTACACACTGTACACACACAAAAATTTGGAATGATTGAATATTTTGTTCCTTTTTGAATATTTTTTCTAAACAACTGGCGAGGATGATGACGGTGCAAAAAAGTGCAAATTAGGAGGATGATTAATTATACGCTAGGAGTACAATTTAGGTATGTCGAACAATAAGCGGTTGGGTTTCTCTCAAAGGGAAAAATCATATTTCATAATGACATGACAGGAGAGAAAAAAGAGAAAAAAATAGATTATTATTATTATTAAGTCGAAAGGGAACAATAGTACAAATTTTTTACCGTCGGTCAAAGTCAAAATGTTTTGTAAAGTTTGGGAAAAAGTAGTATAGCAGCGTACCAAGTTTTTGAAAGATTTTTTATGGTTTGTTTGACTTACATCATAAGCGGAGAAGGAGGAAGAAGAGTTAATTTTTTTCTGGAAATTAGCAGTTTTATGAGCATTTGGACAAGAATAACTTTTGCAAAGTCTGTTAGTAGTAGTTGGAGAAGAAGAAGTTGAGGAAGAGGTAGCAGCAGAACAACAAGAACATGAGGGGGAGTAAGGAGATTGATAACTATTGTAATATCCTCCTCCACCCCCAAACATCATCATCCCTACCACTGCTTCTGTTGATGGATGATATACCTGCGGAGCAAGCGGATCATGTGGCGAATATCCAGGTGGTGGTTGTGGAGGATAACCGGGTGATGATGATTGGTGTTGCTGTTGCGACGATAAATATTGCTGATGCTCCATTCCTACCGATAAAGGTGGCGGGGGAGGAGGTGGGTACACTGAGTGTGGATACGAACGTGGAGGTAACGGAGGGGGCGTATCTACATCACCGCCACCCCACCTTACGTTTTCATACGCTGGTATCGGAGATGACTGCGCACTCAGAGGATTTCTGTGTCGGGGAGGGTGACCATCGGCAGAAGAGAGGGAAGAGGTCGACCCCAATATTGGTGATCCATGGGTATTGTTTCCATGATGGGGATATGGTTGAAACGGCACCGACTGATGCTGCTGCATATGAGGATAGGAATTGTAAGGAGCTGGAGCGTGAAGCTGTTAATTTTACAATAAAAAACCAAAACCAAACCAAATGAAAAATATAAGTAAAAAGTAAAAATAAATTAAATATTTACATAATTAAAAATTAAAAACACCGGAAACCATGCTAAAAATAAATACCAATAGAAGGACCAAGATCATATAAAATTAATTGTTTTAAAAAAGTTAAAGAAAGAAACGAAGGGAGGGGGAAAATATTTAAAATCCTATACAGAAAATTTTAATCGATAATAAATTTTAAATGTTTAACTTAGAAAAATAAAACTATCCCGTCACGGTCACCTTCCACGATGTTTTCTTAACGTAACTTTTCCTGTTTAACATTTTTATAGATGTGATCCTTTTTTACCACTGCTGCTCCTTCTTATATTATATTCTAACAATTTTTACACAGTATAAGTTGTTGTTGATGCACCAAATTATTATATTTAAACTGCACTTTTTCTATCGCTTGTCATTTTCCCTTGAGAAGCGGATAAAGATTACCACAAGTTCAAGAACAGCAGGGCAAATAAACTTTGCTTAAACTTTCATCCATCCAAACATTCAATTTTTACACAGTATAAGTTGTTGTTGATGCACCAAATTATTATATTTAAACTGCACTTTTTCCATCGCTTGTCATTTTCCCTTGAGAAGTGGATAAAAATTACCACAAGTTCAAGAACAGCAGGGCAAATAAACTTTGCTTAAACTTTCATCCATCCAAACATACATACATTTTTCAAATAATAAAAAAAATCATGCAATCATGCCAAGAAATACATAAATCATTGCCAACTAACTACTAACAAACCCACTAAATACACATAACATTATTATTATTATACGTTTTTAGCCAGTTAGTTAGTTAGCATTTAACGATGATCACAATTCATCAGCAGGTTTGTTTTATTATACATCTGGCTAAAAATTTGACACTAGACTGCTGCATACGTAAATCACATCACATCTCCCATCCCGTATGCCTTTGATTTTATCTTTTTTTTCGGTTGACTTTTCCTCCTTCCTTCGTCTTTTCCTACTTGGAAATATGTGTGTATTGCATAAATTATCGTTTTTAAACACACCTACTCTACATACTACCACACCACCACTGACATCCTACATTTTTTGCGGGGTTATAAATAGAAACGGTTTGACTTCTGCAGAAGAAAAATATTAAATCGAAATTGAAACTTTAACTGAACACTTTTGCTTCTTATTCGACGCTTATAAAACTTGGTAATAATTATGTTGTAAAATCAAACACGATTTGGTTTGGTGGAAAAAATAAGAAATTAATGAAATACAGTAGCTCTTAACTTTGTTTGGACATTATGATGACCAGGCAAACAAAAAACTCCACACCCCAAAAAATAATATGACTACTACACTGTTAATTACTAACGTTTAAATTTACTTTGCTAGAAAGCGGATGGGAAATGCTGAAGCTGACAAGTGAACTAAGCTGATAAATCTGACGCATACACTTCCGGTTAATCCTCTTGCTGCTGCTACTGCTCTTATGCATTTATCATCATCCTCATCATAATGAAACATTAGTCAAATGGACCAAATACAATGAGAAATGATGCTTTTTATGCCAACATTGACGTAGCATGGTTAAAACCAAAAAGTGTATCACTTTCATTGTCATTCTTGTTTCTCATAAAGTGAGCGTCACTGAAATCTGAATCATGTACACAAAAACTAAAACTACACAGTACATAAAGCCAGTTGCATGCATTGCGAACTTAGGTACCTACATTTACATGCACCTTGTGCAGTGACTTTTAAAGACTAAATGGTGATCATGACATGAGCATTGTACACTTGTTACATGAGTTTGTATAGCTAGCTGTGCTACTTTACTTTACAATGCAGTTGCTTGCTGGTATAATAACGATAATAAACAAAGGGATCTTTCATATTATTATAAGTATACATTTAATACACACTGACTGTTATT
>JAANSP010001731.1:0-14511 GCA_036850745.1 Homidia socia | reverse complement strand
CTCCCTCTCCTGCCATGTAGCTCAGTTATGCATATACCTAACTTTCCTCTTTTTATTCCCTCTCTTATAATTATAGTCTTTCTCCTGGAAAAATGCTCCCACACTCAATGCAATCATGAAGGCTATACTTCTACTAAAAAGTTGTGAATAATATTGTGTAAGCTTTGCATTATGTTGTCACAGAATGTATGGTTATGAAGTGGCTATACGTGCATCTAGTAAAATCTTTATAACCGGGCATTGCACTGCTACTACTGATGAATTATTACACTGTGAAATATTTTACAGTTTACACCCTTTTTATAACCGTATTCCATTATTATCCTGCATGCTTCGTCTGCCTCGAGGTAGGTAAATTTGAAATTTTTCACTGGAGTACACACCACACGTACGTGGAATTAAATTGTATGCATATTACATGCTATTATGACTGCGATTATTTTGTGTGAACGAATATATTAGGAGAGCTTTACGCGCGGTGAATTATATGCCAGAGTGTGTTACTATAAGGCTGGATCGAAAGTGCATACAGTATTCAGTTTCAAAATTCAACTCGTGTCGTCGTGTGGCATCCATTTAGCAAAAAGGTAGCCATAGCGAAACGTCAGTTTTGCTAGCAACAGGAACTAAGAGAGAAATTGAAAATACACACATGAAATGAAAATTACAAAATGTCTGTCAAATGTTGTCTTTGTAAAAAACGTCTTAACTCATTTTAATAAAAAAACGTACACACGTCAAGGTACATATAAAAAATGAACATCATCATAATGCAATTAAACGCACAATATTATTGTATTCAGTTTCAATATTCAACTCGTGTCGTCGTGTGGCATCCATTTAGCAAAAAGGTAGCCATAACGAAACGTCAGTTTTGCTAGCAACAGGAACTAAGAGAGAAATTGAAAATTCACACATGGAATGAAAAGAATGAAATGAAAATTACAAAATGTCTGTCAAGTGTTGTCTTTGTAAAAAACGTCTTAACTCATTTTAATAAAAAAACGTACACACGTCAAGGTACATATAAAAAATGAACATCATCATAATGCAATTAAACGCACAATATTATCATGCCATCATATTGCCTATATAGTATATAGTTATAGCACGTAGTAGTAAGTACAATAGTATGCATAAAAACTTTTACAAAAAAATATTCATACACACGCATTCATAACACAATATTTCAAAAAGTCATACAAATACATGCTCGCACACACACACACTCGTGCACTCTCTAAACAATAGGAGACCATACAAAAACAATTACAGTAATAAAAATTAGCGTGGTGTTTTGGCTGCCGTTTTAGAGGGAACGGAACAAAAGTCTGCTGCTGCAGAGGAGGATCATAAAGTATTACACGTATTAGTATAGGAACAAAGGATAATAGAGAAGAGAAAGCATTCAAGAAGATCAAAGGAGATTGCATTATAAAAATGTAAGATTGGCTATAAAAAATCTCAACATGGAAAAGAATGGAAGAAAGTAGAATGTGCATCAGCCAGCAGCAGCAGCAATTTCAACAGAGTGGAAAGATTGAAAAGCGATTCATTTCCGTTTCTCTTCTTTTTTCTCAGCACTTTTCGTGTTCTAGNAGCGATTCATTTCCGTTTCTCTTCTTTTTTCTCAGCACTTTTCGTGTTCTAGCATCAACAAGAGTGGGGTGGGAGTAGAGGGGGAAGGAGTAGCATATATTGTGCTTAAGACAATTAACGATAAAAATCCATCTACATACCTAATATACATACATATATAGGTAGTGGTAGAGAGCAGGAGGAAGAACCAAAAAGGAGACTGGGATGAATTCTGACTTTCTTTACTGGTTTGTAAGCAAGAAAAAAAACTAAAAAAGATTCTCATCGACAGCAGCACGCCATTACGTAGCACACAGGAAGGCACAGGAGATTTTTTTTGTAATAAAAAAGTTAGGCACGATAACATGACATATTACACTGCACTCGATATACCTAATAATCGTACGTTCATAATATCATCGTTTCAACCAACGTTGTATATTTACTTGCAAAACTTTACCCATTCAGAATTATTAATTGCATCGCTTTTTTGTATAAACGTGATATAGTCGGAGTAGCTTGTAATAAAATATGTTATATATATGTAATCTTAATTACAGTAATTAATTAAATTAAACGTTAATAATTGGTCTAATGAATGTCTACGCCTTTTTCTGCTCTGAACTACTTCCAGGAGTTGGACTAGCTTGGCCACCTGGGAATGCTCCACCGGAAATGTATGACTGACTTCCGCCTCCGGGAGCGCCTTGTGCACCACCCTGTCCTCCTGCAAATCTACCAGCGCCTACTGGAAATCCTTGGGAACCTCCTGCACCATCGGGGAATCCACCAAAGTTTTGGATTTGACTTCCGGGTCCTCCTGCTCCAGGGTAGCTTTGCTGAAGGGGAAATCCTTGTGGTCCTCCTTGTGGGAATCCTTGTGGTCCTCCTTGTGGGAATCCTTGGGCTCCAAAGGGACTAAAGTCATATGGGAAGCCCTCACTTTGAATGGGGGAACCAGATGGGCCTCCTTGAAATTGGGCTCCTTGACCAGATGGACCGCCTTGGTATTGACCTTGGCCAGAAGGACCTTGCGGAGAGGAAGAAAACTGCTGTTGTGGAAATCCTTGGAAGCCTCCTTGACCTTCGAATCCTTGAGGGAATCCTTGGGGAAAACCTTGACCTCCTTGTGGGAATCCACCAAAGTAATCCTTGGGCTCCAAAGGGACTAAAGTCATATGGGAAGCCCTCACTTTGAATGGGGGAACCAGATGGACCTCCTTGAAATTGGGCTCCTTGACCAGATGGACCACCTTGGTACTGGCCTTGGCCAGAAGGACCTTGTGGAGAGGAAGCAAACTGCTGTTGTGGAAATCCTTGGAAGCCTCCTTGACCTTCGAATCCTTGAGGGAATCCTTGCGGAAAACCTTGACCTCCTTGTGGGAATCCACCAAAACTTTGTTGTGGTGCGTAGTGGGCAGGAATTCCAGCGGCACCTCCACCTTGAAGACCAATGGGTCCTTGCTGACCGCCTGGGAATCTACCAGCGCCGCTGGGAGCTCCAGCGCCAAGGATTTGTCCTCCAGGTCCAAGTTGGAGAATTACTTGAGGTGTTGGGTGGAGAGGAAGCAAACTGCTGTTGTGGAAATCCTTGGAAGCCTCCTTGACCTTCGAATCCTTGAGGGAATCCTTGGGGAAAACCTTGACCTCCTTGTGGGAATCCACCAAAGCTTTGTTGCGGTGCGTAGTGGGCAGGAATTCCAGCGGCACCACCACCTTGAAGACCAATTGGTCCTTGCTGACCACCTGGGAATCTACCAGCGCCGCCGGGAGCTCCAGCGCCAAGGATTTGTCCTCCAGGTCCAAGTTGGAGAATTACTTGAGGTGTTGGGGCAGGGGATCCGCGGTGTGGAGCTCCGCCAGATTGGACTCCTCCTTGAGGGAAACCTTGAGGACGGAAGTTTGCGCTTGGAGAGGCACCGGATTTCAGCTTTCCGTCCTTTGGTGGCTCATCAGGGTAACCATCCTATGTTTAAAAAACACGTACATACATGAAGTAATGGAATATAATTAAATAAATAGCGAGCCAAATTTTCCCGGTATATATCATCCCAGTATTAAATATTACTTCGTCCAAATCCTCGCTGTATCCAAGGATTTGTCCTCCAGGTCCAAGTTGGAGAATTACTTGAGGTGTTGGGGCAGGGGATCCGCGGTGTGGAGCTCCGCCAGATTGGACTCCTCCTTGAGGGAAACCTTGTGGACGGAAGTTTGCGCTTGGAGAGGCACCGGATTTCAGCTTTCCGTCCTTTGGTGGCTCATCAGGGTAACCATCCTATGTTTAAAAAACACATACATGCGTAAAGTAATGGAATATAATTACATAAATAGCGAGCCAAACATTCCCGGTATGTATCTTTCTTGTATTAAATATTACTTCGTCCAAATCCTCGCTGTAGCCATCTAATTCTACACTTGGAACGTAACGCTCGTCAGTGGGAATCTGGTTGTTTCCGCTGCCTCCACCTTGCTGTCCTTTTCCTGCTCCTTGTCTTGCATTGAATCCTTTCAAAGCCTCCGAAATTCTGAATGCTTTGAACGGGGCTTGGCCTTTGACCTTGTGGACCACCAGCTCGTGGAGCACCAATGCTAGAAAAGTCTTGTGGAGCTTGTCTCCTAAATCCTTGAGGGGCACCTTGGGGGAATCCGCCGCTAAAGTCTTGTGGAGATCCAGCAAACTGTCCACTTGGGCCTCCAAATTGTGGGGCTCCGGCACCTGGGAATCCTTGTGGACCTCCAGGTCCTCCGAATCCACCGTATTGGGGTGCAGGGCTAAATCCTCCCGGATATTGTTCAGCATAAGCAGCTGGACCACCGTTGGCATATGGTCCAGGGAGTGGGCGTCCAGCAGCACTGATTCCTGAAGAACCTCCAGCTCCAGGGAATCTTCCTCTGGATCCAGCAGCAGATGCACCGGAAGGTGTTACAGAAGAGCGGAAGTATTGATTGTTCAGTGGATCCTCCTGTCCGGCTCCACTACTTTGCCGATTTGAGAAAGCGTTTGAGTCATCTTCAGAGGATTCATTAAAGTCATCGTCGGAAGTTGGAGGAGCACGGGACACCTTACTGTTAGTAGTTTGGGCAGCTGGAGCTTGATCAAAAGCATGAGAACGTGCACGGTATGGAGAAGGAGCGGATGCATAAGGAATTGGACGGGAAGCTAAGGGCTGTGGTTGAGAGTAGTAAGGACGAGAAGCTTGTTGAGGTTGAGGTCTGGCGGAAAGTGGCAATGGGCGAGATCCTGGACCTGCTGGGCGGGGTCGCTTGAAATCACCTCCTTCTTCCTCGGATTCACTGAGCTCAGCATCACCTTCAGGCTCATCAGACTTTTCTCCGGCAGTGTATTCAGTAACTTTAATGTTGGCCGTTGGCGTCAACAAAGCCATACTTTCCCTTGACGAGACCATCCTTGGTTCTAGTTTCGACACTGTACATAAAAGACGAATTATTGAAGTTTAATTTAATTGGTTTTCAGAAGAAAAAACGCAACGTCTATTATTTTTATTATGCTGATCGGAATCTTACCGGAAAGAACCGTCATCATTTTCAAAACCAAATGTGTAGGAACCGTCATCATTGACTTTGTTGATTTGCTTCATGATCTTGGCAAACTTTGCCTTATCTTCAGGCTCAGGTGTCGTGTTTGATTGCTGCTGCTGATTTTGGGACGATGGGAAGTAACTTGGTCGGAATGGCCCATTATCCTTTTCTCGTTGATGATGCAAGGAATTGTAAGGATACTGGGCTGTTACTGCTCCAATGATACAGATTCCGACAGCCTAAAAATAAAGCATAAAAATGTTTAATATTTTGTATTTAATCAATGAAAAATAATGTTTCATCATACTTGTTCTTGTTTACGCATATTTAGAATCAACAAAGGAAGTCTCAATAAAATTGTTTGAATTACGGAAGTCAATAAACAAAACGGGAAATTGTTAAGCTCATAATCTGCCGGCCTAATGCCTAATCAAGCTGATATGAAATGTTATGCAAGTTGAAATAAAGTTCCCTGTGTAGTAAATACATACTACTATACGATTGTGTCTTTAAATTGCATTACCTACATTGTACAGAAATGAAAAAATGAACGCTTGATATTTCATTACGAATCAAAATTTTGCAATGGCTAAGTATAAATTGCAGATAATAATATCTATTGGGCAACAAAATGTAGTAGCTCGGGTTTAAAAACTGATTTTGTCAGCAGATGACACCTTTAATATTGGCATAGTTGGTAATATAGATAATACTACGACAATTCTAAATACTTTAAAGTCTAAATACACATTTCCAAATGAGATTAAAAGTAATTAGGGAAACCGCAATTGTCAATAATGTGGAATTTAAATATATTCCGTCGGCTACTTTTATGTGCTCAACATTCTTTTAAAGAAGGCAAATAATAATGGTTAGTTCTAGTGAAATAGCCTTTGAATTTTACAGCAAACTTTAGATATTTATTTTCCATATTGCTAACTTTTTCTATTGGTATAAACGTATACAGAAGGTAATATACCATCACCCACCATCACCCACCGCCATACACACATCATCATCGTTCGTCGTCCCATTCAACATCTTATCACATGTTTTAGTCGTAAACTCTGCGGAATAACGATAATTTCGCAATGAAAATCAAACTCTCTAAAGAAAAAGGATTGCCAGTTGAAAAATCCAACTTGTCGCAGAAGAAGCAGAAAAAAATGGTTCATTCAAATGAGAGCGTGCATTGTATTAGTATCTCCGTTTAACTTGCCTATAACTCACTCCCTCTTACTCCATCCCTCTTCTCAAATTTGTTCCACTTTTCTCCACCATTTTCAACTATAAGAAGCCATATTATTGGAAAAGAGTAACTATTCTCAACACTATACCAAATCATTTCTTTTTTCTCTCTCTCCCTTGATGCTATTGATGCTGTAGCTGCTACTGCCCGAAAAGAAAGCAGAAAAGAAAATTTTTGAGTGCCGATAAAAATGCAAATGCTATCGCCAAGCGAAGAAAAATAAGGCAATTGAAATGACACTAAAGGCGACTGCTTCTTCTTCAGCCTACTGTGTGCTTCCCCTACTTACTAGTACTAACTTAACCATACTTGCAAAGCATTCAACTAAAGTGCATCCACATCCAGCACTTTTCTTTTTCCTATTTTTACGTTTTTTTTGCGGTGTAGTTAGCCAAGAAGCTCATGTCAGACAAAAAACCAATGGTTTAGTAGCTAGACCTACTACTAAGTTCCACATTATTTCCATTGCTATAAAAAAGAGAGCATTGCTTCCACCACCACCACCACTTGTACTTTTATCCGCTCAAATATTTCTTTTTATGCATTATTATCTACTACTCTAGCACAGATCACATCTCTCTTTCCAACAATTTATATCCAAAAAGAATAAAACAAGAAGATGAACAACTCGAAGCATGTATAGCAGTAGTAGCAACTATTACTATACCACCGCCAAAGAATAAAAAATAGGTATAATATGTAAGGCGTGGGTTATGCGTAAGAAAAAGAATAAAAGTAAACCAAAAACTTTTTTAGACATTTTTTATATAACAACTTCCAAAAAATAAGTAGTGCTGCGTTTTTACCGCCAAAGAATAAAAAATAGGTATAATATGTAAGGCGTGGGTTATGCGTAAGAAAAAGAATAAAAGTAAACCAAAAACTTTTTTTAGACATTTTTTATATAACAACTTCCAAAAAATAAGTAGTGCTGCGTTTTCTTTCTTTTTTATGGAGACAAAGGGAGAACCACCACCACCACACATATATGTGTAGATTCACATAAAAATGGGAGGCAGTAGCCCTGCCATGATGTAAGCAGATGGAAAGATGTATTACACAACGCCATTCAATTCCCTAATGTCCTCCTTTTCCCAAAGACTGTTCACAATGAGGAGAAGAGAATGCATGTATTTTGGTTTGATCTTGTTAGTTTGTACGTACATTCGATTACTGCAGCAGCAGTGATTCTGTATATGATGTAGAGAGAGTAGATTTTCCATTGTCTAAAGCATTATATAAAATAGAATATGTACACATGCCTTTTAACTTTTTATCGTTCTCTTTTAAGTTCTTTTTCGCTTTTTTAGAAATAATATATTTTTTTTCTGTCGACTCTCAATTAAATTTAAATTGGTGACCGTACTTAACTTGAATTGAAGGAACATCATGGTCTCCTTTTCCTTTTTTGTATTTTTTCCCCTCGTTCACTCTTTCTTTTGTCTTGTGTTGCTCATTGCCTGTAGTTAAGTTGGTTGGTTCTTTTAAAATGTCAGAAAGTGCTGACACGCTGACATGTATATAGTATAGCTACAGTTAACGAAGCTCTAACCCTTGTTATGTGAGAAAAGTCTAGTACGCACTACAACTGACGGTCATAAACCTACATTTTTAAAACAAAGGGAAGATTGTCGCATAAAAATGTATATTCTGATTTTTTGCTGAGTCTCTGAAAAGTGAGCAGCAAGTAAGAAGAAGAAGAATGACTCTCTCTATGTACTATGTACCCTTTTTTCCTTTCATTACACCACCACGCGGTATTAAGATGCTTTCATTTCATCATTAAACTAAACAAGACTTGAAAATTATGTGCTTGTTTTTATTACGAGCATTCTCTCCCTTAAACAACACGCTGCATGTCGTTTGTCTGTCTGCATGCATTCCGCTTTTAGTAATAGACAAAAGATTATAAACTTCTAAAAACAACCTTGAGAGCACACACGCTTGTAAAAAACGACATAAAAATTTCGTGCCCTTTACTATATTCTTCGCCATTTAAATTTTGAGGAGCATTTAGCATAATTCATAGACGATTTGTTTGTGCAGCTTTCTGTGACTCATTTGATTGTTTGAAAACTAAAAGGGTACAAATAAACAGTTTAGTTTGAAAGATCATATGCTACTCCAACCTCTCACCTTTTTTATTATGATTTTTTTCTGCCTGTTTGACTGTTTAATCAAATTTACAAAATGACACATTGCATCAGAGAGACAGCAGAATTGCATTTTCATTTTTTTGCGCCGCTGCTTTGTGTGATAACAAGATAAATACTAGCTGCGTCTGATGAGGATGACCCGATATGTCCACGCCACGAATGGTAAAAGAGAGTAGTAATATGACATTAACTTTTATCATTTAATATTTATTTATGCAATGAGATTTATCGTTCATCATCATCATACACTCCAAGTTGAGAAATCGATTCATTGCAATTTTTGCAGTGGTAATAATAAATGCAATTATTACATTGACTCATCTTCAACAATATGCATGCCTATTATACAATACATATTATTCCTCCACCCTCAAGCTGTTGCTTTAAATGAGAAGATGGACTTGTTCTTCTTTCTCTTATCGGTCACCAGAAAGTAAAACATGCGTATACACAATATACAACATCAATTAAAGTGATGTTGATATGATATGATGATGATGATGAGCTCAACCAGTGCACTATTGTTTTTTGTTGCAACTGCTGTCTGCTGCACTTGCTACAACAATGATTTTTATGATAATCGTAATTGTGATGATGGTAGTGACATTCTAAATTTCATAAAGTATTTTTAACACGTACACAAATTATACATTTAAGCAACGAGCTCAATAAAATTGTTAGTGCGCTCTGTAAACAAGAAGAAAATAAAAAAAGTAAAAACTTGTAAATTGGAATTCACCTTATTACTCAAAAAGCAACAATAATAATGATATTCCAAGCAGGTTTCCACCCGTGTGGTGTGCACCTTGACGCTGGTTGTCATCTATGCATAATGCACTCATTGTTTAATTAGACGCAACATGTTTGCACATCATAATAATAATGGGGCTCATCACCGTGTGGTTTGCTGTTCACAGACCAGTTGTTACTCATCCCTTTTTATTCGTCTTCTCAGGTAGCAATTAAGCAAGGAAACCAGATCAACAAGTTGCAGTAATTGAATATTAGACTAGTCGGTGATGGATATTACCACATTTAGGTATATTGTAATAATAGCAATGCAATCACAATTTAAATTTGTGCAGTAGCATCATCATCCACCTTCAAATTGGAATGCCCTTTTCTTTGTTCCCTTGATCGTCGATAAAAAAGGTGACGTAAAAGTGCGTACGATCGAATGTTTTTTTTGCAAATAATAAAAAATGATGACACTGTCAAGTCGCCGTCCATGAGAAAAAAAATTACAGTGCACAATGAACAGGAGACGGTAAGTACAAATACACGGCGTGTGTTCCCACACCTGTAACTTTTGCCTTTAGTGTGTGTTTTTTTGTTATGCAACAAAGTGTGAAAAAGGGTAAATATATGGAAATAAGCAGCCTTCCTATAGGATATATTTCTGTGATCAATTTAATTCCACGATCTATATAAAAATTATCAGTGGAATGTCAGTAGCTGAGGAAGACTTTGCCTTTCATTTGCCTACTTAAGAAATAAGTACTAGAGAACGAAAATAAGTACCTAACTACAAATTATAAACAGGTACTTTATTGAGCTTAATTTTGCTTACTTTGAATCTGAAATTTACTGAAATGACAGAAACAATGACGTGATTAAATTAGTAATAATACCTAACTGCAAAAGTGCGTAATAAACTAGGGATTATACAACATGCAATGATTGAATTCCTGAAATACCTGCGTATACACCTGGGTTTATGTATGTGCACAACTAAAAACAGAAATTAATTTGAAAGCAATGCAAGTTTTCTTTAACAAATGTCATTAGTTTGAAAAATGCTTGTGGAATCATACGGTTGGGTTATAAATGCCGGCAGCATTAACAACTTTACATGAAATTGTAAAAAAAATATATATGAAAGAATTTATGCAGTCAGGTACAGGTGATTGTCAGATTCGCACAATAAACAGTTGTTAAAATGTCTCAAAGTCTCAATTACCCAATATACTTGAGGCAATTGTTCACCTTTCATTTCACCTTT
This sequence comes from Homidia socia, assembly GCA_036850745.1. Lineage (NCBI taxonomy): Eukaryota > Metazoa > Arthropoda > Collembola > Entomobryomorpha > Entomobryidae > Homidia > Homidia socia. The sequence continues at coordinate 3,986 of JAANSP010001731.1, read as the reverse complement.
TATTATTACTTGTTCAATTTAATAATTTTTTCACTGCTTCTGGGCAGTAGCAGTGATTGCAGTTCATTTACATATATAAGGCATTTTATGCTTTTAACTAATTCAGTGTACTTCTGTCTGTACTATCACTTTTCACCTCCCATTTATCACAACAGCATTATATAGCCTTATCGTCTTCATTATATCATCAAATATGGAAATGCTATTTAGGAACAGAGAAAAAAGCCAAGTGCAAAAAGTTACCTTACCTTATTAAAAATTTAAATAAAAGTATTTAAATAGCAGCCAAAATTATTATTACTCCTTACATACTGACGAGACAGCCGACGTTGAAAAATACTGTTAATAATAAACTGGTTCATAAAATCTAAATGGACACAATAAAATTGCAGTAGCAGGAATCGTGAATATTATAACGGATTGTTAGTGTATTCTACTATTTTACTGAATTACTGTAAGATTCTGCTATTGTATTCTCGCTATTCCAAAAAGTCATCAGCGACTTTTACATCATTTTTTGATCTATTAAACTTGCATTATTATTACCATTACATTTTTATAGTGTTTTGCACGCAAAATTTTTATTTTTCAAATTATTAAACTGTTTTTGCGAGAGCTGATACATATGAGCCCTTAGAAATGTATTACTGCGCAGTGAAATAAAACGAAATTGACAGGATTTATGTTTATGTTCTATTTCTGCTATTTATGGTTTTCTTGCTGGTTTACAACATTACAACCATGTTATTTCTCCCTCTCTCCCTCTTTCAAAAAAGCTAAATCACCAGCACCACTACCACCACCAACAGTTTTAAAAGGCAGACCTGTAAAAACGCCTGTTCGCGTCGTTTCGGCCATAATAATGTGCGTCAGCCAGCATGACAAAGACACGGCGTGCCGTGCCATGCCATGCTCCACAACAGCAACGCAGCAGTACATTATGCACATAACAGCAAAGCCCAGAAGACCACATCTTTTCCATCCACTAGACTGACACCAGTGCATTTAGAGTTCATTTGCAGAATAAAATATGAGCAGTAAATCTCAATGACAAGGAAAATGGCAAAGTGGAATGTTGTGAACAAAACAATATGGCCGTTTCTTTAGTCGTTTGTTTGTTGGATACTACAACGGGCAAAACGGTAGTCAAATCTCTGCGAATAAACATGTTTTTATTGTTGTTTCTGCAGCTATTTTGCTTCGTCTATTCCTTTCAAACCTTTTTTATTCTTTTTTTAAACTTGAGGTATTTTTTCTTTTCGTTTTGTTGTATGTATGTATACATGTGTGATATAAAAATTATCAGTGCTTTATCGTCATCAAATGTAAACCACCACACCAAAACATTATTATTACCTATTACATCAACTATACACCCTACTACTGCCTTACTGACTCTTACTACCGCAAGAAAAACAAACAACATGCATCAGACAAAAAAAGTAATAAAAAAGAACTTTTTTGATGCTTTTTTTGCCTTGGCTCAAGTTGAAGTTGAGACTGAAGAAAAAACAATGTTGCATTTTGTTGATAGCATATATATTTTTTAAATATTTTTTTTCTTACTCTTTCTTATGGATCGTTTACTTTTGAAGCAACTGTGTGAATGACTCAATTCCCAGTTTTATACTCGATTCGCGATAAATCATGGTGATAACATGTAGTAGGATACAATGCTGAATGCGTCATAAAATTATATACAGTGTATTAACAAAACTTGCAAGTACACGACAATGAAAAATTGTGATTCATTCCTGAGCGAGAGAGGAATAATGGAATGACTGAGAGAGTTCCTTTTGAACACAATTTTTTTTCCTACTTGCCACCACACCACCTACAACTTATATTTTTTGTACGATATGTTGCTGAATTATGGAAATTAACCTAACAATAGTACATAGGAACGCCATTAAGTTTTGAGAGAGTTTAATGAAAGGTTGTTTAAAACATTGCGCTCAATATTTACATGTTTGTTGGCTGTCAATTTGTTTGATGGCTGTAAAAATGGTAGAGTAGCATTGGCGGTGGTGGTAGTGGTGGAAAATAAATAGGTAAGAATGTAGGTAACTGACAAGAGCAAATGAGGATATCTCTTCAAGTTCATGAAGCCGAGGTTCTTTACCAGTCAGTAGCAATTTAGGCATACATTCCTTTGATTATTACTTTGCTGAAGGTGCTGACAGTTTTAAAAGTGAATTTGTTTTTCAAGAAAGGAAAAAAATAATGGTGATTAAGGGCAACCCCTGCCTCGACGGACTGATGATGATGATCAAAGAAGACGTGTAGAGTGGAACATGATTGTCATGTCTGATTATATCTTATTGATAGGCATACATACATACCTGCCGCTGCTGCAATTACCAATTGCTTATTTTATTTTACAGGGAAATTACGTCTTGTGTATACATTTATCATTGCTTTAAATAAGCATGTGGGGGACTAATAATTGTTCTTTAATTGTGCCTATTGATGGTGATAAATTACTTTGTTCTGCATGTGTGCTCTTCTTCTTCTTCATAATTATAGTTTTCTTTTGTACTTTTTGTTTTTAGAAAGGGCAAGTTTGTCCACATTCCATAAAGTTATTAAACAAAAACACACAACGCATATTAAATGATGGAGCAAAGACGATACGATAAGAAGAAAAAAATATATATGGTACTGTTGACCTGAAAATTGAGAGTGAGGATAAATTATGTTCTTTCTTGATGAAAAGATTGAAAAAGTAGTGAAGTTCAAGTCACGTCTCTTTATTTGGTTGAACTTGGAATTCGCATTAAATAACGCAATAATATCATGAAGTCACTGAAAGCTACAAAGATTATATAATAATGATCGCACGTAATATTAAGTTTAAGTTATTATATCCATCTCTAGGTATGGGCAGACAATCCTTAAATAAATATGTAATGATAACATAACATTAATAATAAAAATGCACAAGACATTAAACACATGTGCTCACTTCGCAATACGTGAACCCTTTTCTCCAACTTTATTTTGCACTCAAATAGAAAAGAAAATGTGTTTTCTTGAAAGAAATCCAAAAAACGTACAGCATCTCAAGTTAAAATCAACATCATGGGACCGTTGAATGGAACAAATACACATGCTCATCATATCATCATCAGATACCATTATGAATTACAAACAGGATTTCGTTTCAAAATAATCTGGAGGTACTTGAATAAAATATTGTTTGAAAAAATGTCCCAATCTGATCGAAAACGCACGCAATTCATCATTTATACGTGATGTCTTTATTATTACCTAAATGTTATGACGTTTAAAAAATAAATATATTTTTGCTGTATTTATTGAGTCGTGGCATGTAATTAACAGGTGATAAAAAATTGGTTTGTAGCAGTACAAGTTGGAAAAAAATCTACAAACCTTATATTTCAATCACATTTTTTCAAGTTTCAAAAAATTACTATGTTTGCCCCAACTTAACCAGTAGCAGGTGCCAATTAAAACATTGTTTTTCTTGATAATAAATAGCTGTGGTAAGAACTACAAATGTTTAAGCATAGTTCACAAGTCTAGAAAGCATGAAAGCAATTTAACAAGTAGTTTTTAGTAGTGGCTATATAGATTCTGATAGATTCACTTTTCATGATAGGTACCATACTTTTGGGTTGATTGCTACTTTGTTAATTTTAGTATCTTTTTTTAAACAGATACCCACGCAAAAAACACAAGATGGTAAGTCTAAACTTTTCCTTGTTATGCAGTAGTTTCTTTGCAATGAATATAAGATGAACAAATGCGTAATGAAAATGAACCTATATTTCGCCCACACACCAAGATTTTACGTGAAAAAAACTCAGTTTCTGATGAATTTTTTAGGCAATCTTTAAAGGTGTCTCATTAATAATTGAAAAATAAATAAATTTGTGTTCATAAAAAATTGTCGTTGGCTAAACTTATTAGAGATGTATTTTCTTACAAAGTTTCTCCCCTCATTAAGTCAACCAATTAATTCA
>JAANSP010001730.1:0-14516 GCA_036850745.1 Homidia socia | reverse complement strand
TTTCATTAGCTACTGAAACATTTTAGCAGTAAATTTGACAATTTGTAGTGGCTTTTTATTTGAAACTCGGTGAATACTGTGTCAATTGACAGGGAATCTACCACATTGAAGGCAAACGTATGTAAAGACTGCGGACTCCAAAAGTTTCACTTCAGATAAGTTAAGAGCAGATAAGCTGTCAAATAGTACGTACATCAGAAGTGTCAAGTAATACAGTACTGCCTAATTATTTGAAGAAATATAGTGAAAAAAACGTAAAGTTTGAATATTCAACATGGTAACTAGCTTTTTTTAAAATTTTCAAAATATAAATCGAATCACATCTTGGATCTGTTTGCCTGATCGTCTTCAATATTTGCAATTGGGGCATTTTCAAAACTTGGTGAATGAATACTTTTACTACAAAGAGTTTATGACATCCTGATATTATAATTACCCTAATCCCTTTTCAACCTTATAGGTAACTAATTAATATATTTATTTGGAATTAATCGAGAACATTGAAAATCATTTTCCTGACTTTTTCCCAACTTTTATTGAAGACAGGTTGCACGCATGCATGTTACCCTAATCCCTTTTCAACCTTATAGGTAACTAACTATATATTTATTTCGAATAAATCGAGAACATTGAAAATCATTTTCCTGACTTTTTCCCAACTTTTATTGAAGACAGATTGCACGCATGCATGCATGGATAGAATATTTGGGTCTTTAGCAGACATCATTTTGGAGACGCTTCATTTTGATCCCAATGTCTGATTCTGACTGAAAAATTGAGACAACAGTCATTTCATTATATCCTACTTTCTTAATGAAAAAATGATCTAGACACCTTTGCCTTCATTGTGGTAGTTTCCTTATAATATTAACACTAATATTCTGTCACGTAAAAAAAACTTCTGTTCATTATTTCTCTCTCAAAAATACACTGCTTATAGTTTGGAGCTTGCATGCTTGCAAAATCACGGTTTACAGATTCTCTAAAAAAACTGTTCAATTACATGTGTAAACATTCCCAAAGATATCGTTTTGAGTGCCGATAAGACTAGTTTATATATTTTTATCTTAATGTTGTTGTTATTACTAAAGGTGGTACTTCTACGACATGATCATTACATTTCTATAATAATAATTATAATAAAATTTACAATAATGATTTCAGTTACAAATACAGATTCCTACTTTTAGTATTATGAAGGTAAAATAGCTTAAAAACTAGCTTTAGTAACACTTTGTAACAATATATAGTTATAATGTCTTACATGCATATAAATGAATTACTAATTAACTTTGTACGAGTTGTGCACTTGTTTGCAATCAAATATATATTTATGCATATTTTATGTAATAATAAAATGTTATATACAGTTTTAAATATATATATGTATATACTTCTAATATTATGTTGTTATACTTTTATCTAGTATTATAAATAAATAGTAGTAATTATACTTATGGTTGTAAGTTGCATTTTGCATAGTATATGTATGTGTATATAATGTTATTCCATTATTTTGACAAGTTTTTGACTAGCTTTAGTTGTAGTAAAAGTAAATAGTAGTGTTGATGTTGGTAATAAGATGTTGACCATATATATTTATATATATTATCTTTGATTTGATTCATCTTTAGTATTCGTAGATCACCATCAGTATTTCACTACTGACAACTGTTTTTTAAAGTAGAAATACAACTTGCAACGAACGTGTGCGGTACTCGGACATAAATTATTTTGATTTTGTAGAAATGTACACCGGTCAAGTGCGCCTCTGCCCACACATTCTTGTCTTGATTTCCTTTGTATTATTTCTAAAAGTTGTAAAAATGTGTAACAATGTAATAAAATTGGTAATAAATGCATAAATTCATTACATGACCAGAATAAAATGACGACGACAAAATGGCAACATAAAAGTGACTAGGTTTTGGAATAATTTCTTTGGTCTTGGAATTCCCTAAATATGTACACATAACAATAGTAATAATAAGAGGTAATAATAATTATTACAATACAGACGATGACTAGGAACTAGATTTACAAATAAAACATGTTTTTACGGTAAAGCTATCCATTGACTAATATTCTGAAAACTAAACAAGGTATATTATAAGAAACGAGTAAAAAGTTTACCCTCTTTCTCGAATTCAGCAGTGGAATAATAATAATAATAATAAGAATGATACGGTTTAGGTCACAGAGAAAGGAGCACCAAACATACACACACATTATTAAAGCAAAAAGTGACATTTTAAAAGAGATCATTCTTTTTTCCTTAGTTATGTACCATATTAATTGACATGGCTGTTTTTTGTAATTGTAACTACTATTTTTTGATTGACACGATATGACTCAAGGCTGGGTTCTTATGTACACAGTTCGAATGGAGCGGCGTCACAAGTTGGCATCAGAGCCATCTAGAGACGCTCCTGCACTGTGCTGCGCGATGATGGTTGTAGGGGTATGATGGACCGTAACAACTTGTGTCTGGGCTCCAGACTGACCTGAAAGAGTTGATGATGGTGAGTTTGAAGCAGCACTTGAGTTAGAGCTTCCGCCACCCCCACCTTTATGTACTGAGCCACCAGTTACATCCGCTTGATCCTCCTTCCATTTGTCCATTGATCGACGCCTTGCATTCATAAAGAAATTTCCCACGGTAGTTGGTTCCAGTCCCAATTGTCTCGCTATTGTCACTTGCATCTCCTTTGACGGTCTTTTCGTCTCCTAGAAACAAACAAATAATAATAAGCATGAGCACTCGTTCACACCCTCATACTCCAGCGATATTCTACCGTTGGAATAGATCAAATATCATAAAAAATGTTTATCAAAATTTCTGAAAGTACATACTACCTTGAAAATCGCCTGCAACGTTCTCCTTTGGAGATCAGTAAAAACCAAGCGTGGCTTCTTGGGTGCTGGAACTTGTTCTGGTTGCGTTTGTTGCTCCTCTTTTCGTTTGCATGCTTTCATGTAAAAAGACAAGATTCAACCATTAAAATTCAGAAAAGCGCAGATGCATATTTTAAGAAACGATTGCAATTTTAACTTTTAGTTGACTGTATTCTTTAACTAAATCTTATTATTTTCAAGGTAAGGAAATAGCGTATAGCGTGAGGTACAAGGTGTGAGGATTACACAAAGTGAAATTACCGCTAACAAAAATATATGTATATAATATATAACAACGCTACATTGGTGCGTTTTTGTTCTGGGAACAAATGAATGTGTGATAAAAAAAATTATTTTGATTTACATTTCTTAGCGTTGAATCCCACTGCTAGTACAATGATAAGAACAAATTCAAGCATTTTTAGGGCATGTATGAAAACGTTTAAACAAGTTTTTAGTGTTGAAATTTTGTTTAAACATCAAACAAATGTAACTTTCAATTGAGACTATGCAAAAATATTTGAATTCACATGATTCTACTCTATAAATAGATATTATTTTGTCTTGTGGTTGCCATTCTGCATAAGAAACATAAAAGGAAGCGAATTATGCCGACTAATTTTTTTGTACATTTGCACACGTCGTTTCATGGTACAAGTTACGGGACGTTTGCGAGTGGGACGTTATCTTGAAATAGTGAAAAAGTAACTCATGTTGTCTAAGAAGGACATTATATGCAACCCTTTCCCTGTCACTTAGAAGCATCTGTTACAACAAGACTTACAAGACTGATGGATATATGATGACGGTCGGAATGCCGTTCACCCATTCATTAATCTAGCATCAACTTTATTACAAGCAGCAGCAGCAGCTTTACAAGAAGGATTGTACACTGAAGTATCATCTGGAGATGGATTGTACAACATTAAAAAGAATAGGATAGTTACAAAGTGACGCCAAGAGAAAAGAGAAAGTTTGCAGTGTAGATAGATTAAGTGAAAGCCGTATTGTGTCTACACATAATATTTGTCTGTAATTCAATTGCGTTTAACGTTGACGAGCCATCATGTAAGATTCTTTATAGACAGAATGCTGACTTTGACAACGATTAAGAGATATTTTCTTTAGTGATTCCTTTTATAACTGCTTTTCCAATTTACATAATTTAGATACAATGCCATGCAATGATAAACTTTATAGAAAAGTTTCGTTCGGTGCAATTACAATTTTATAGTTTTCTTTTATATTTTGTCGTACATGTTTAGTAGCAATCTCCGAGCTCTCTCAACTTTATCGATTCCAAGAAAAAGGTATGCAGGAATTTGAAGCATTTAGTCAAATTGGGTAAGCATGCATCCAAGTGATCATATGATCAAAAAGACCCTTTCAATTTTCTCCTTTACTTTAGGACAACTAACGTTTTTGCAAATTTAAATGAACTTTTTAAAAAGTTTCCAATTTTGGGGCCTGCAATGATAAACTTTATAGAAAAGTTTCGTTCGGTGCAATTACAATTTTATAGTTTTCTTATATTTTGTCGTACATGTTTAGTAGCAATCTCCGAGCTCTCTCAACTTTATCGATTCCAAGAAAAAAGGTATACAGGAATTTCAAGCATTAAGTCAAATTGGGTAAGCATGCATCCAAGTGATCATATGATCAAAAAGACCCTTTCAATTTTTTCATTTACTTTAGGACAACTAACGTTTTTGCAAATTTAAATGAACTTTTTAAAAAGTTTCCAATTTTGGGGCGTGATTTCCTTTTCTCTACCTTTTTTTTAAATTTGTACTCTTTTGTACACTGAGGTACCCCTATAGAATAAATTATATTCATGACAAAAGTATAGCATGTCATTCACTTTAATTCGCGCGGACTAGAAAGGACAATTTAAATAAAATCTTACTTCTGGATTTTTTTTTTGAAAAAAAAAATCAGTCATGACAGAATCATCAGGCTAGATAGGTATGTATATGTATATATTGATATATTATGTTCATTGTCTTGTAAAACTTTGGATAAAAAATATNATATATTATGTTCATTGTCTTGTAAAACTTTGGATAAAAAATATATTTGAGTTTTGCAACTAGAGTATTTAAATAAATAAATTGTAAAAATAGTCAATACTCCAAATGTATGCCACACATACTTTTTATGCTACTTGAAATTCTAGCCTACATATTTTTTACATTCGTATTTTTTTGTAAACTGCCAAAACGTATTTCAGTCGAAAGTATTTTTGTATCAGAATCCTGACATTGACATTTTTTTAAGAAATAAATTATTGAACAAAAACCTACCCTGATGTAGCAACTTTTTATCGAATTACTTAAAGTTTTATCCCTTTTTGCCAGAAAAAGTGCATAATTGAGCATTAGAACGATAGTATTTTATCCATTTACAACAGTTGTTGTAACACAGAAACAAGTCAAAGCAAAGCGGGCAACATTAAGAGCAATGATAAAAGAGTATGTGACTGTGACATCAATAAATGCACTATTAGGTATATATATTTCTCTTATCATTTCAAAAAATATATTACAAAATGAGTTTCAAGTAGGTAATTTCACAAGATGAACTAAAATGGAAATATCAATACATTTATTTTAATTTTAATTGTACGTCGGAAATTCCTTTTTAATAAGACAAAACTAATGACATGGCTGAGAGCGTGTGTTGCGAAACAAGCATTTAAAAATAAGCTTTATCTAATACCGTATTGCATTTAAAAGGGCAGGATGAGCGTATATTATGTTCGTATAATGAAATAACAGGTTCTTTCATTTAATATTCCATGGTTGCCACACTGTTAAACGGTTTTCCTCTTTCTAAAATATGTCGCAACTCAATGCATTGTATCTTTTGGGTCAATACTTCTTTCGCTACTGATAAGCACTGTACCCTTAAGCGAAAAACAATATTATTCAGTTCTAACTAGGTAAATGTTTCATTTTTATTTAAATGCTGCCTAGATGGATTTTTTTTAAAGTTGCCATATTTTGTCAGAAATCCGCTTTAATTTTAAGTAGCTCGCAAAAGAAACCGGTTGAGTTACATGGTACGCTATCATTTTTCTTATTAAATTTTACAATGTAAATTTTATTTACGGTTTAATGCTACTATATAGTATTTAAAGACAACAAAGTTGAGAAAGTGCACGGTGCTCATCACTATCACTAACAGATACAATTATGTATGTACTTTTGGTGGTTGTGTTTGCTTTGCTTGCCAATATATATTTTTTATAAATTATTATTATTAATAATAATATGATAATAATAAGAAGCGTTCAATCAGATTTTTTTTGTGAAAAGTCGATTTTTAAATGCTGACACGGTGATGTGTGATCAGCACTGTGGAGATCTTACCAGCAAACACATTACCAGACATGGGTCCATGTGGTTGATATAGAAGGAGAGAAACATGATGGTCATTTTCTAGTGTAGCATTTGCAGAGACGCTATACGTTGCACTTGATGAAGATGAGGAAACACAAGAGGGGGAAGTAAATGAGGGACTAGAAGAGGACAGCGGCGGCTTACCTACAAGAACAATATTGAAAATGTACTATTCCGAATAATAATAACAATTAATAATAAGAATAATAATACAAAATTGATTTACAAAATAATTAAAAATAAAATCATCATAAACTCTGGCTTAATAATTGTTTAAGTTATATACAATACACACAACTCTTTCAACAACCCCCACAATCGATGCATGTTAAGCTGAACAAATCAGATAAAAATCATTAAAATTCAAACAAGAAACCAAACGTACTGAAACATGCAGAAACGTAATAATAAATATGTAATCATAAGTATGAGCATTATATGCATTTTGCAGAGCATGAACATTTTGAGTTTTCAAAACTCATTCAATCCCACAAAAATCTAAATTGTTTTTAAACCTTGATTCTTCCAAAAAAAGCTTTTCATGCGGAGAAATAAATTAATATTATTTTTTATCAGTACCAATACTTCATCAGACAACACAACAACAATGTTTGATAACTTTTTAGTATGCAAAATTTAAAGAAAAAAAAACATTTAAATGAAATTTCGTAAAGCTTTTAATCATTTTTTTAAGCTGTAGTTACTTTTGTGATTGTCCACAAAATTACAGATCCCTACAGCCTGATACAGGGATAGGAAAATGAGGATAATATATGTTATAAAATGCTGTACATTAGAACAATGCGTATCTACATGCATACTTTTATTATTTTGTTCGTGTTGAGTATATGTATAAGTATGTAGTTGATACTGTAGCTTTTTTATGTAAAGCAGCGTCCCACTTTCCTTCTTTTCTTTTTCTTCCTACCTACTACAAACTGCTATACTGTCTACAATACCAATTCAATTGAATTTGGCAACTTCATTAGCCAGACATTGATAATATCATTATTATGATATGAGGAACATTTTACTCATAATTATGTCGTGCTGGAGATAAACCAATCTCATTGGACCACAAAGCCAATGCCGCTTCGTAATTAATCCGCCATGTCTTCCTTTCCATAGTACCATGCATACTGCCATTTTCTACTATTCGTTCACATCTCGTAATTATCATCTACTTATTACTCCAATATGTTATCTATTTCTGTATCGCGCTCACCGCAAAAGTATTAGTTTAATAGCGTCGTATACTTGTCATGAGCATGCTGATAATGTGAAGTAAAGACAGTAAAGTAAGGTAATAATAGTAATAATAGCAATAATAGCAACCAGCTAGTACTACAACAGCTTTGTAGGCTTACCAATATACTCACTTTACTCACAACACGCTTACACTTTAATCGGACATTGTAATGTATACCTACCTTTACTTCGCATTATGAAAATAAGAAACAAACCCAAGCAAATTCAAGAACCGTCAAGAAGTTGCACCGTCATTGCATGATTATATATATTAAATATTTCTAATGTTACCAATTATTATTATTATTTTTACTAGTACTACTGTCCTTATATCATTCCCCTATACAATTAGCCGGGTATATTATCCACTCCGTCATGATAACCCATTTATTCATGTAGAGAAAGCACATCATCCCATCCCATATTTATTTACTCGCTCACACATGGACCCATATCTCCATAAATCATATATTATCATTTTATTATTATTATTATTATTATTATTATTATCTTTTTTATTGTAAAGAAGGAAAAATGCAATGAAAGTATGTGGAAGAGGAAACGTATTAAAAGACATGAATAAATACAACGGAACGGGCAATGAGGATGATGAGAGTACGCTATGCTATTCCTATAATATAGTCAACCAACAAACTTTTTACGACGATCACTATGACGATCATATAAAGAATATAAAAAATATACACAATTGCGTAGAATATTAGAGGAAGAGACGACTATATGTATTAGGTATTTTAGCTTGCCAACCAGCTAAATAGTCATCGTCCTCAGTTAAGGTACATGAATAATGTGTGCACCTCTTTTTCTCTTCCACCACTAGCAGCAGTATAGTGGTTAGTGATAGTAGTACTACTACTTGTTTGTATGTATCTATCAACATTATTATTATTCCGCTTTTACTTTTCCAGCTCTGATGAGGTGATGAGTGATGCTAGGGGGACAGTTGTTGTCATGGTATCATTTCAGGACAACAAGCCGTGCTCTCTCTACCGTCCGACGGTACATTTTCAGTTCCTCTCTCTTTCTCTCTCATTCTCGCATTAATGTTTTTTATATCTGATACGTCGTCCCTCTTACTCTTTCTCTCTGTCTCTCGGTTTTCTCCCTTCGTTGGCCTTGGAAAATTTACATCATCTTCTGTCTTGCTTTCCATTTACAAATGTACATGGTATTCCTCCAACACCACCACCGCCACCACTACGACCATCAACATGCATGCATATATTATTATATACGACGACGATGATGATGATGATATTGTGACAGAAGAACCTTTGGTTGGTCGGTCGGCGGTGATGGAGCAACAAAAGAACACTCAATTTTTTTCTCTTCTAGTTTCATATCAAGTTGGAGTTGAAGGAGTAGTAATATTGCAATGCTTAGTTTCCTCCTGGTCTAAGCCGAGGAATAAGAATAGGCGACATGCACGAACATAACCAAAACCGTCATGTGTGTTTGCTTGTCTTTTCTGCCAGTTTCCTTCTCTCGCTCTTTTATTTTCCCTGTTTTTTTTCTTCTTTATATGGTAGAGCTTAATACGGCCAACGCTAACAACCCTATACTGTACTGAATACTGACTGATAGCAATAATAATGATGATGGTGCTGGTGGCAGCGGTTGTTGTAATAGTTGAGTCGCTCCTGCTTCTATGGAGGTATATATAATAGTCGTGTTTTTTAACCTATTAAAATGAGAAAATAATGGTGTGGCGGTGGTTCTAACACGCTTCTTTATAAAATGGATGTTTCCACAGCGACATTTGTAACACATTCATGGTAAAAGCATCATCATTATCATCATCATCCTATGTGTGTATAATATGCAGACCGGAGCAAAATAGAGAGATAGAATTTGAAGAAAGAATAGTATGATATTTAAATTCTGTTGTGGGTCTCTCTTAATTTTTATCTGATTTCTGATAATGCTTTTCACGTTTCTTTTTAAACATTATTTTTATAAAACCTATATGAAATATGCATACATGTGTTTAAAATCTTTCATTATAGTTTTGCAGGTTTTATGAACAACATGTACCTATATTCATATAATAGATACGTATTTTTGTAAGGATTCTCTGTCGAATGGAGATAAAGGAATAGCTTAAAAGGATATAACAATGCCCTGCCAAAACTAAAACTACAGAACAGCTATGATTTTTTTTTGATTTTAAATGCATGCTTGGGTCATGAAGTTAAAAACGTAAATCCAAAAACGCCCTTCCAATCATAGCTATAATGTTTGTTTTTGAATGGCTTTGGTGAAAGTGAACACTTTCACATGACAGGATAGTATTATAGTACTACGTAATTATCATGCATGCACTAATTATCATGCATGCACTAATCAATGTAAAGAGAGAAAATGAAGGACAGTAAAAGTAATCTGACAAAGATTGAATTGAATGATTGGGTAGAAATGACTTTGAGTATTGTTTTTGTTGGAAATATTATGAAACGCGGTACGCTTGATTTGTTGCCTTACATCGCGATGTTGGTCTGGTTTGCAATTTTTTTACTCGTAATATAATACTTGTATAGTAATACTTCGTAAATCCATGCATCATTAATCACTGTGGATATTTATGACCAACCTGCTAGTCGAAGTGCTGACATTCGTTGAAACTCTGGTTCCTGTAGCCACTTCCACATTCGACGAAATGTCTCACGACCAGATTTGAGTTTGGACCAAGGTTTCGGATTTCTCAAGAGATCAGATAAGGTGCCCTGAGAGCGACAAAGCACTCTTTGTGCGAAAATGGCTTGTGGAATGCTGTACCTCTTCAGTTCGGCGCTTATCCGGGCAGCAAGTTCCTTTGTGTTGATCTCTTCAAGCTCACCACTGGTGCTCCCCGCTGACGAGATACTGCCTCCTGACCCTGCAGGCGTTGATGTCAGCGTGACCACTCCTCCAGGTGATGCGGAGGAGGAAACTACACTGACTACACTTTGTTGTTGCTGTTTCACTGACACACTATTCAACACTGAGCCCACAGACTGCGTGTGACTAATGTGAGGATGGGAGGAGGACGCACCAGTCAGAACCACAGATAATGGTGGACTGCATCTCACTGGGGATGAGGCATCCCGATGAGCGACAACAACTGCTGTTGCCAACGGTGGGGAGGAGTGCGACGAAGAATTTGGACTACCCATTCCGTTTGAGGAAATGCCACTACTTGCTGTTGACTGCTGTTGAGGGTGAATTAGCAAGGATGACATTGTATTGGAATGATGATGATGGTGTTGGTGATGTTGATGGACAGACTGCTGACTGCTTCCCGACTGTTGTTGTTGTTGCTGCTGTTGAGATGAGGTGCTGGCAGGAGGATGATTGTTAGAACTATTTTGTTGTTGTTGTTGCTGTTGTTGTTGAAGGGGAGAAGGGCTAAGACTCGGCGTGTTTCTATGTGTCCGACTACTTTGGTCATTTGGGGATGAGAAAGATGAGGGTGAGTAACCATTGTTGGTAGGTGATTTAGGCGGAGGAGAACTCATGTGGTCCTGCCTCATCCCGTTGGCTTGTGAGGAGGACATGTGCTCAGAAGGGATGCCGTTTATAGGCGAAGCGGAATAATGGTGAGGAGGGGATACACACATGGGGGGCAGTTTTTCGTAGTTGGAGTAGGTATTTGAAGCAAGGGCTAGTCCAGCCAGACCATTATGTTGCATCACTGTGAAAGAGCCAGCAACGTTTCCCGATGCGTGACCATAACTGAATTTATCTGTCATTGTTGATATCGGAGGCAACGGTTGAAGCGGGGTTAAGGTAGCGTATTGGGAGGCTCCTGAGGTACCCGGGGAAAATCCCGTCGGACTGAGCCTTCCGTTATGAACAGTGGTTAACGCTACCTGATAACTGTGCTCGGCCGTAGCAGCCGCATGAAGCGCACGAAACTCTGAAGCATCAATCATGCTTGACATGGAAACTCGATCTGCTTCGATATGACCGTCTGTATTGTTTGTATTTGATGGGGATGTTGGTTCTTCCTCTTCTTCTTCGTCCACCTCTTCGTCTACATGAGAGGTGGAGTGATTATGATGGTGATGATGATGATGATGCGTTGCATGGCTATGATGTACATGTTGATGATGGTGGTGAGCATGGTGCAGATGTTGCGTTGACTCGCATCCCAACTGATCTTCATGACTGTTGGACACATCCGAGTCGGGTTCATGGGATGTGTTGTGATTCACATGAGAATGCTGGTGCGTCTGCAGTTCCTGAGGAAACACTGTCTGTCGATTTCTTGTGTCAACGGCGACAACAGTTTCGGCAGGTGGAGACTCATTAAGGTAGTCCACTTGTCTATTCCTGCCCACAATCACAGTGAGCTCTTCCCCCCTGAGCGTTGCTGCGGCAACGCTCGAGGGTCCTGAGGCCGACAGTCGACTCTGAGAAATTATTAATGGAGAAATGGACGACTGTGGTTGCTGTTGCTGTGTCCTATTACTGGTATGGCAACTGCTACTACTTCTACTATTACTACTGTTATTATTATTATGATTATTATTGTGGTTGTTATTGTTATTAGAAAGGGAAAGGTCCTCAGCGGCAGTTTGTATTAACTCATGTTTCACTTGAGTGACGATTCGGTGGAGAGTGAGTGTTTGCTGAACAGACGATGGATTGGAAGTGACGACTACGAGCCGAGTTGTTGTGTTATTGCTACCACTGCCATTGTTTTCAATGAGTGCTGGTGTACTAGCTGCTGACAACCAGTGTTGTGCCGACCCTCTTCCTCCTAGCTCACCTCCTCCACTGCTATTGCTGGTACATGAGCTACCAGTCAACGTCGCAGACGAGGATGACGATGAAATGGTTGTCGGTTTGGCTACCGTTGTTGTGGACATATTGTTACCATTAGCACTACCACCACCACTGCTTATGATTATGGTAGGGCTGCTCCCGTGTACAACTGTGCATACCCCTTCTGTGTCCGTCAATGTGTCACGTACCCGGTGCTCGGCACTAGTCCCTCCATCTGTCAACACTACTCCGTTGCCACTGCCAGCACTGGAGCTTATTCTACCACCACTTGAGCTGGACATTAAAGTGCCCAGTATATGTGACTGATGATGGTGGAGATGGTGATGTCTTTCTTGCTCTTCTTGCTGTGACTGCATGTCCTCCTCGCATTCCACATCCTTTTCAATCTGATGATGATGGTGGTGGTGATGATGGGAAGGGTGAGAAAAAGAGTGGTGATGATGGGGAGGATGACCAGAGTGACGAGTCATGGCATCCACACATTGGCCATCATCCTCGTCGACAATGGCACCCTTGTCCACAACAAGTATCGTGCCAGGATGATGGTGGTCACTGTGGTGCACCTCGTCACCCTCAAGTTCATTGTCGGTTTGATAAACCGTATCACTATTGTCAGCATCTGCTGGGTGGAGGAGAATTTGATGTCGGTGAAGGTGCTTTGTCTCCACCAACTCTTCACTGCCATCCTCCGTTATGACAACACTTGCACCAGTGGTGCTCAGTTGGGAGGCATTAATAAGTGCTGAATGGGTTCTCATATGCTCATCCACCTCCGTCTTGAAATGTTGATGGTGGTGATGATGATGATGTGCGTGGAGTTGGTGAGAGTGTTGGGGAGAAAGCTGCTGTTGTTCGTCCAGCAATCCTGCGTCATCATCTCCATCGTCACGGAGAACAGCATGCTGCTGCTGTATTAGCTGTTGCCCTACAAGAAGAGCAGCAGCGGATCCACCATGGTGATAAATGATACGTGTCACCGGTTGTGGAAAATTATGAGCAGTGGTAACTATCTCACTGGGGGCAGGAGATGGAGATTCATCAACCAACATATCATGTCGACCAGTGTCACTGTTTGTGATCACATCGTTGACTCCTGACACATTGTCCTCACGCTGCGCGTTTGACCCGTCCACAATCACACAATGATCAACAAGACCCTGCTCACTCAGTGCCTCCATGATGACCCCATCGTCGGGCCCAACTCTCACTGCTAACATTAGCTCAATGAAGGAACAACACGCTTCATAACAGTAAGAATGCTCTCCTCGACAACACTCTCACTCGGTCAGTCTCCAAACAAAGCAGACATTGTCATCATCAGTACACATAAAGTACACTTTTTTCATTCCCTTACTACGGGGCACTGCATTGCTGACTTGCTTCCAACTTTACGTCATCTTCTTGATCAAAACTGTTTTTGTCATTATGGTCTTTCATGTGAAAACAACAAAGAGAGATGGCTATTATCACCAACAATTTAATGCATGTCTACATTGGTCTACTGCCCAAGTGAAAAAATCTAATACGAAACAACGTTTCTAGAATTCTAGATCAAATAATTTCCTTTTATACGTTCAAATTCCATTCGTTAAGATCAATGACTATATTTGGTTTACATTGACTAGTGCAGTAAATAACTGATCGCCAGTTACAAAACTTTTAAAAATACAGTGACAATAACCAAGTTTATCTTTCCTACGTCTTCGTCTTTATTATTTGCATAAAGTGTGGAAACTGTGAATGAATCAGGCACAAACAAGCATGAAAGGATAGTAGTAGCAATTACAAGTCAATAACACTCTGTCGACAACATGATTTAAACAATTGAAGAGACAGGTTAAACTTTCAAAAAAAATAACAAATGAAGCACTACTATCCCACTTTTGTTAATATTTTTTTGTATAAAGAGCTTTTTGTAATTGCTAATAATTCAATAATTCACAATTCTGTCTAGATTCAAGCATCTTGGGACAATCACTACACAATTAAACGTGTACATAATGCAATTGAGACGGAAAGAACGAATAGTTTCTACTTGTAAATGTCAAATTTGATCATTTTCCTTTTTTATATGAAACTGACCACGGCACAAACACACACTTGAATGAAATACGCAAAAAGTTGTACACTCTGTATAAAAAATCTAAATTTCTATCGTCATTTCTCTTTTTACTAATAGTAACG
>JAANSP010001729.1:0-14522 GCA_036850745.1 Homidia socia | reverse complement strand
AAAGATGTAAAGATTTTAGAATTGACATTTTAGCAATAGAAACAGTAACGAGTTTTTTCTTTTCCTCCATGCAGCAGAAATAACAACCCGCCTACATGGTATTAAAATATTTATGTTTGGATGAGATGTTTGCAGAAATTACGTCACTGCAAATCGATGATGGACAGCGAAACGGACAAGCAATAAATCAAACGTTACCTCACGGAAGAACGCTATTACTACTTCATATCGTTCTTCCATGATCATGATAAGCCGTTAAATCTTGCTCATTTATTTGCCATCTCTTCCTACGCAATTTTACTGTCAATTTTCTGTCTTAACTTTTCTTATGGCCCTTATGCTACCTAATTCATGTTTGTAATTTTAATATGATGATTTATATTTTTATTTTTTACCGTTAGGCCAGTGTTACTTTTATTTCAGTTTGCTAAAATATGAGCTTTATCATATGTGCCTAGTGGAAGCGTCTGCTGCCTTTTCTAGTATCCCTCTTTATAAATACGTATCCGAATTCCAAATGAAGCCTATTTCTGCACATCAACTGGATTTATTGCAACATTGTAATATACACTGAAAATATATTTTCAAAAAAGTTCAATAAATTTCAATCCACTCTATTTATATAATGTATTTTGCCATTGTTGGTCATTTAAGTAGAAAAAATAAGAAAGGCGAATTCCCACCGTACTTCTCATTTTTATTACTTTTTATCGTTATCTTCAATGTAGCATCAAAAATGCGTTAGCATGAATGCATCGCATTTTTCCGAACCATCGCCTTAAAAAATAAATTGCATAATATTGATAAAAAAACCAGAGTTCATCTTTTTAAATAGCATTCCGTCACGCTATTACTATAAATAGAGCACTTTTGATTAAAAAATTTCCTTTCAGAATAAAAAAAATCCGACGGAACAAACGAGCTTACGTATCACGTGGAATAATAAAGCCAGAAATGGATTCTCCTGAAAGAAATTTCAAGCGAGGGCATTATTCACATTGGATCATACTGAAGTGCATTTTAGTGAATGGGAAAGTGAAAGTAGGCAAGTTACTAATATGTCATGTCATGAAATGCCAATTTAAAATATATATACCTACATATACCTGATCAAATTATACGATTCTTTGCCATTATGTAGTTTTCAAGAATTTTCTACAAAAACTAACTGGAATGTATTTTTCGAAAGTTATTAAAAGTGCTGCGCGTGTGAAAAAGCTGGTTATAACACTCTTTGGCATTGAAATTTTATTAAAATATTATCGAACAGCCATGATTCCCACGAAAGATTTGATTAGAATGAAGCGTGCTGTGAACTTTCAATATCTTTGTTCAACGAGAGGAGACAAAGACGATATGATAAAGTAAGCAGTAAGCATGTCTGCTGAAGTGTAGCATGTAGCCCCCGTCTACTGACACTTCAGCTCACAGTCACAGTGAATTTCGCACTCAACTCATTTACGAACATGAATGAAGACTCTTATCACATTTGTGCGTACGAGAGAGTAGTGAGAGCAAGTACACATGCATGTGCATACATTGGTGCGGTGGCATGTTTTAAGCAAACGTGGCGGCAATACTAACACTGCCTTTGTTTACATATTTACAATAACAAAAACATCAATACAATATATGCATAATATGCACTTACAAAGTTTTAGCAATAGCCTCTGTCTACTAGTAAAAAAAACGTATTTGTTTTCAACTTCAAGTTTAATTAACGCCACGTACACCAGTCAAGTCAGTTAACTGTTAGCACCAATTTCAAAATCGACAGTCAGCACAATGCCAGTAGCGGTTTCAAACGAAGTGGAAGCTGGCTTAGAAATGGAAACTGAAGAGGCAGTGATACAGTTGGAAGAGCACACTTTGGCGTCTGGAAGGCTGGTTGAAGAGGTGGAGCAGGTCATTAAAGCAGCAAAGTTGGATAAGTCGGATATTCAACCAGTGACGCAAGTCCGTATGACATTTAATTATTATAACCTTATTAGTTATTATTGCAGCTATTTACTTGAAAATATATTTACTCATGCACGTGGTTACATTCCAGGAAATCCTCTTTGGTCCTAAATTTTCTACCACTGAGTTTCGCCTGTTGCAATTGGACAAAAGCGCCCTTGAAAGCATCCAAACGGGTGAAATGTAAGTTTTTTTTTACAAATTCTTTTGTGCAACAAATTGGATTATGTGGAAGCAGTATTTGCACTCCAAAACTTGCGTCTTTTTATATTGCCTTTCTTGTTACTATTCTCTGGCTGCATTCACTATTCGTTTCCATTTTCGACTGTCAATTAGTCATCCGAAACGACAAGTTGTAGCGTTAAACTTGAGTGAGTAAAATTTATCTTTTCAGTTTAGTTTTCAGAGGAGACGAAAATGATTCTGCAGTGCTTTGTACTGAAAAAGAGACCTATGAAATTAAAGAGGCAGAAACATCCAACTCATTACTGATATTTCAAGATTTGCAAATGCCAGATGTAAAGTCGCCAACTGGATCCACAAGCTCATCAAAATCGCCAAGTGGTTCCGCAAACACATCTTTGAATTCCACCGCAGATATGAATGATGAAAGTGTCCTTGAAGAAACCGATGCTTCTTTCCTCATGGTGAATTCTCGCATGGTATGATGAGAAAATTTCACACTTGTAACTTTCTATCACGAAAGTGCTCCTTTGAAATGAGCGTTGACAGGTTGTTAATGTTTAAAAAAGCTTTCGTGGCGGTAATGGCTAAATGATTGTTGGGTTGTTTGCCAGATTCTTGAAGTTTCACAGTCTTACCTGGAAATTGAAGAAAATGCGTCCTAACCTTTCTAAAATTCGATCAATTCTTGCTGGAACTGAGTATGAGGGAAGCGTAAGTATACGGACGTGGTTTTTCTTGTTCATTTTCATTTCTAGTAAAACAATAGCTATATAAGAGAAATTATTATAATACCTCACTTGAGATTGTTGGGTTGGCCAATTGGCATTAGTCTTAGCACTTGATGTATAATTTCCCTGGATTTTTCTCACTTTCAGGAAAACGAAGGCGTTGAAAGTTCTGTCACTTTTACAACCCTCCTGGAAAAAGTACCTGCGAGCGAAAAAGAAATTCTTGACTACCTTGAAGAGAACCGAATTCTAGAAATTGATGGTATGTTCATTCATTGGATTTGTTGGCATTGTTCAATTTGTAGCAGTCTGGTGCTGACTTGTGTATGTTGTTTATTTGTTGTGACTTTGAGTCTTTTTTATATTTTATTTTTTGTGTGCTTTCTCCATACAAAGTAGGTTTAAAATTTCAGAGTTGGTGTGCTTACTGCAGACATGTAGCATGTTATTATGTTTTTGTACTTGTATATCTACTTCTCTTCGCGAACCTCAATCCTTTTTCTTGTGCGAACCAGCCAGTCGAACAAAGCACATTCTATACAAAAGATTAAATCTCATGGATCAAGCTTTCTTTCCCACAGGTTGTTTAGCTTTTGACACGGGTGGGGATATCTGAAACATGAAATGGTTTTTCTTTCACATATTCTAGTTGATGTATGTATGACATGTGAAACGAGAGATTTTCTAGGAGTGAAAGTTCTTTAGACTAGAATTTTATAAAGCTTGTTCACATGTTTCTCCACAAACAACTTTGAAGAAAAATTGAATCCGGATTGACACAGTAGAATCAAGAAGTTTCAAAAATGAAATAAATAAATCATGAATTCTGTTAAAATTATAGATATACTTAAAACGTAATCATTATAAAATTCATGGATAGTATAATACTTTATGGATCGATAAACATGAATGTTAGTAAACCATGAACTTTGCAACAAAAGTCTCTCCTATCATGTTTTTGACAATATTATGTACCTAAGTTCTAACTATACAATGTTTAGTTAACTCCAAAAATATTTTTGGCTACCTTTATTAGGAAAACTACGTCTTGTAGATGACGACTACCTATTTCGAATTTTCTCCCAAGTTCTTGGTTGTATAGATGAAAATTCATGGCATCCCGATGAAATCGAAAAGGACCCAGTTATTAATACTTTGTCAGGCTTGGCAGATGCGTCATTCATAGACAAGATTTTTCAGTGGTTTTTGGAGCCTGCACTTGGTTCGTTTTTTATGTAGTATATTAAATTTGTTAAGTTATTTGATCACATCGAATCCTCTCTCTTGTACGTATTCATCATTTTTACTATATTTATGCTCTAGAATCCTGCGCAAATTCTTCTGAAATAAAATATACCTATAGGGAGGATAAAGTATGCAGATTTCTTGGAGAAACGTTACTAAAGTCCATGGGAAAATTTAATATGAAGGAGTTTATGAAAGTATGGGCCGAGAGTGTTCCGGAAGGTAAGCATGCTTTCATTGCATTTAGAAAAATAGGGCACAAGGGCACACACTTTTGTAGCGTATTCAATATCCTTATCCTTCCTACTTATTTTCACAAACGTGTTTTTATTTCATTTGTAGGCTTGAAAACGAATTTAAGTCAATTAAATGGAATAGCTGTTTTTGATCAAGAGTGTTCTCCGCCTCTAATATGGCACTTTCCAGAATACAATCTTCCGGAATTATTTACGGAAAGACTGGCACTGCTATTTGAAACGAAGCGGCGATGGAAATTGGATGAGATTTCCCCATTTATTGAGATATTTGCACCACCATCACAAAATGTTGGAAACTTGTTGACAAAGTACGCGAGAAGTACAACAGTTAATGGAACAAAATACTATTCCTCAAAACATGGAAAGTAAAGGAAACTACTGCAAGTGGAAGTGTAATTTTATACGACATTTTTATTGACATCAAATGAGTAAACAACAGTTAATATCAGTTTATTATACAATACACATAAAAATTTAATACAAGACAATATCAATGGTCACCATTATAATATATTAAATACTGAGAAAAAAGAAAAGAATTGAATTCGAATCAAAATATATTTTGTTATTAAAACTAGTGTTAATGTTCCAAGTAAATGTAAGTTATATTACTTTGTATAATATTTTGTAAGTACGAATTTTGAGTCTTTGTTTGTTTAGTAAGAGTAGTATAACAATCAAGTAAACATTTTGCAATTAGTAATTTGTTTACACCGATTTGATTACGCTGTAAATAAAACAGTCACTTTTATGTACGCAATAAGCTAGTTCGTAATCATTACCACGTAATTAGCACCTATAACTCCCCCTGCATAATTGTATTGTTGTTAAGATGAATGCGTACGCTTATTGAACAAAATGAACAGTCATGTTTTAATTGATAATCTGTAAATAGCGGGTTTCATTGTTTTTGTAATAATGATTAAAATACATCAAGGTACACAGTACTACATTCAAGAACATGCATAATTTCAAAATTAAGTAATATATTCCTCTAACACTAACTATGTTGGTACTAGAATCTCACTACCACTGTTATGCATTTGCAACAAGAAAATAATATTTACGTTAAAGTTTAGTTACTTTCTTTGACTCCTAACCCCTGCATAGTACAACTAATTTGCTAACACGTGTCTAACTCTCATTTTCACATTTCCATTGTAATACACTGTACTATATGCAAACAATATATGTACATATATATACCGTTACTGTACGAAAAAAAAGAAGTATGTAAGGGCAGCTTCAAACTTCGAACACCGCCTACACTTTTACCGTTGGTAGTAAACAAGTTACAATTTGTAACTTACTAGTGTAAAGAGAAGCTATTCATTAACGTTCACATCTCTTGGTACGACAAATTTTAGTTTGCAGTCATATTATACAATGTTATTATATCTACCTAAACCAAACCTACCAAGTAAATAGTATTTTTCTTCTATATCTGGTATTACATAAACTGAAACTTTTGATGTTTTGTCACATCTATAAAAATTTAATATTACGAATTAGGCCGGCTTAATTTTTTTGCGTTGTATCGTATCGCGGATAGTTCTATGTGTGCTTTTATGCACCAAGTTTTTCACTTACTCTATCGCCGTATGTAGGTAAGCAGGTAGTTCACATCACGTCCTAGAATTAAATTACTCATCTCATCTTTATCCTCCATTTGCTTGCTCTATAATATTATTTTTTATCATCTTTAAAATTTCCTTGATATCACCTGAAACTAAATCTTGACATGATGAAACATTATTCATTCATTCAACATAATGTAGGCATTTTCCTACCCACACACCATTACACGACTAAAGAGCTAATTTTAATAATATCCCATTTACTTATACCTCGCATCTCACATAACACAACCGTAATCATAATAGGTATATTTTATACTAGTTTTTCAGAAATCTGAAAAATCAACTAGAATCTCCTTCGTGCATTTCGGTAACGTGATACACTGATATTCCATGAAAAATACTTACGATAAGCAGTACCATCATTCTTGTGTAAGTACCTATTTACGTAATACCGCATCGTCCCACAAAGCTCGTAAAGTATAACAAAAGTCATTAACTTGAAAGCATATGCCATACTGCACAGTTTTACTTTCACTGGACCTGTAGTAGTAAAGGACGTCATCTTATTAACCTATTGATCTTTCTATGGACAACTATATGATGGTACATACATGCATGAAAAAAGTTATACTAGGTATCCACAAACTATTTATTTAGATCATAATTACACGTAATCACAACGCAGCGACAAAGCGGTAGCTCGTGCATTCTAAAAGCCTCAGTCATTCTGAATAAAGTTACATTAATACCAATAGTAATATCTTATAATGGATAGGAAATTGAATTTACGGATTAGTTGTGTGAGCACACGAGCTTTGTATTAGAAGAAGAATGTATACCTGGTCATAGTACTAAATTTGTGCTACACAGCTTGTTTTCACCACAACCAGTCGCTCTCGATACTATGTATTCCTTATTCTGAATTGGGGCAATGTGCGTCATAAGCGAATAAATTCGACTGGCGTATTTTTTCTCGTTCTTTCACTTTCACCACCACCTTATCATCAATATATCTTTGCACTTGACTAAATATAGTCAATCATTGCCACTGTTATCTATAAAAGTGTGATTCTGGAAATCGAGTTGAAATAATGACACTAATACAATGACAAACAAAACATTAAGTTTTTCTATAGTGCTACACCAATAAAATTATCCAAGTCATCAGCATCATAAATCATCATAATAATATTACCGGCCTTAAACTTAAATTTATAGTCTCAACATTCTCAGATTTCATCCCATTCATTTATCATTTTTTTGCGATGAGTCATATTTTGCCATTTTACCAGTGCGTTTAGCCATTCGATCATCCGCAAAACCAGTTTAAACTGGAGTACACTGTCGTTGTCAAGTATTATTAAACGATTTACATGACGTGACTGACTTGGATCTTTGACTTTGATATGACTCGGATTCCTCTCTAATCGTCGAAGGTACATGTACCTTACGGCACTCCATTGAAATCATACCCTTTTTCCCTGGAAAATTTAAACAACAAGCATGACCATGACAGGAATGACAAGGGCCACAGCATGCCACTGACGTTGCTGAAGAACCTGATGATGGCGGTGATGAATACCCACTGCTATGAATTCCATTACTGACGGCACAATAA
Source organism: Homidia socia (assembly GCA_036850745.1). NCBI lineage: Eukaryota > Metazoa > Arthropoda > Collembola > Entomobryomorpha > Entomobryidae > Homidia > Homidia socia. The sequence goes on along the minus strand of JAANSP010001729.1, from coordinate 6,949 downwards.
TGATGATGATAGCAACACCCACCACCCCCAATGTTTGCAGAGGTGCCACCATTACAGCTAGCGTATCCATTACCAACCGGAGATGAGACTGAACCATTAGCAACACCACCATTGATAGCCGCACCGCTAAAATAAGGAAACTGAGCCGAGTGACAGTGGACAGAAGAGCAGATATTATCGGATGAACAGCGTATGGAGCTATAACCACTCGATGATGGAGAATATGACACGATAGCATGATCCCCTCCCCTTTGATGGTGATGATGGTGGTGATGACTAGCACTGCCATTGGTATTCGAGGTTCTTGGCAGCTCTTGAAGACATATTTCCTGTGGATCCCCGCGGGAACCATTTGAGTTACTAGCCGTCGGAAGGGCCGGCGGAGGCTCTGGAGCATGATGATTCCGTGGGCGACATGCAACTGGCTTATTGTCCGTGCTATTCTGTTCTGCAGATTGGCGCGGATCGCGGCGAAATGTCATACGAATCTGAAAGAGATTAGGATAAAAAATAGGAATCAGCATATAATTTTCTGCCAGTCCAAAACTTTCCCTTTTTTAGCCTTAAATCATACACATAAATCCTCTCTTTGCTCAGCAACTCTTTCCCGTGGAACAAGAGGGATTTGGGGTTCTCTGATATTTATTACTCTTTCAGAATTATCACCCTTTTCTACTACCGCCTCCCACCACATTTGAAGGCAGTGCATGTATACGCAGTGAACAAGGTCAATTCGACCGTGAACAGATATACTTTTTATTAACAGAAAGCAACCTTGCAGACCAAAAGTCGTCGTATGCATTTCATTTATTCTCTCCATGCGAAAATAGTGAGCTAACCTCAAAGTAAACTAGCAAAAGCAACTTTCTAAATATTCAAAAAAGGATTAGATCAAGACCAAGGACGTAAATGATTGAACCGAACTGAATTAATGAAACTGAGAATACTTACTTACTTTTGTACACTTTTGCTAAAAACCGTCGTCGTCTTAAGTGTCTACAAACCTAAATCATATAAATACAGCCTCGTAATAAAATGTAGGTATTCACACACAAAAGAGGACCTCGAGTACCACGACAGTCTGTACTGACAATACATGGTTTGTGGAAACAGTAAAAAGAGTTTTTCCAGACGATGCTATAATTTGGACTGTTCATATCATCGCCAGCACTAAAATCAAAATAGGCACGAATATAAATACGTAAAATTCTCAGATAATAAAGCATCTCTGTAATACTTGCACTCGATTTTGCGCATGTGTATCTAGTACCTAGCCATAAATCCATTATACTAATGATCCAACTTTACACATTATATTATAATATTCCTTGCCATTTTATTCTCTAGCGACTTATCACTTTTCTTTACCATCCAATCCCACTCACGCCATTTGAAGTTTCAGCGAATTGAAAAGGCACAAAAAAGTATAAAAAGAGACTTTTTCTTGCCATTGTAATTTATACGTAGTCAATATTGTAACTGTGCAGCCAAGCACAAGAAAAGAGTAGAGGTGAACAACAATAGGAGTGATTTTCACACAAAAAAATGCTTTTCCCAATGCCTTGTTCGTGATTGGAATTTTATATAAAAACTTTAGTGTCGAAAAACTGGAGAAAGCATCTCTTTCTCTTTAAAAAAATCCGGTGAGTGGAAAAAAGCATTTCCTCTCCCATTCACATCATTCGCATTGTCCCTTGCACAAAGTAGCACCGGAAGAAAAGAAACAAAAAGATTTGTTCTTTTTTCCGTGCTGTAACTTGCTCAAGTAGGTATATAATATGTCAGGTTGCATGTTCAAAGTGAGTTCTCAAGAGTTTTACATTGTGTTTTAAAAGCATTATAGCTTCCCTTTTCTCTTGTCACGTGTTTCTGAATGAAAGAATCTCGAAATAAAACTAGTCCATGAGAAATTCATGGTTAGCTTTTCTGGGCAACCAAAATAGATTGATAAAGCGATTTGCGCTGGGAAAGCGTTTTATGGACCATGAAAAAATGGATTACTGATACTTTCAAAAGAGCAAGGTAAAAAGTTTACTAGAACTAACGTATGTATTTTCACACACGGCAATTTATGAAAATATTCGCTAATGATGCATCAATGCGGAAAGTCTAAATATGATGAATGAAACTACTTGGCTTACATCTTGTTACTTCAGTATAAAATACGAACACTATACATACTTGCCAACATTTTGGCAATCGCAGTGTTACTATACTTTTAAAATGAGTTAAAATGAGTTTTCGTGGATGCTTGGAAGTTTATGGCTGACTATCTTTTATAATTTATTATCTGCATTGAGGCACTTTGTCCAAGACATTTAACTGTTCGACCATTAAAAAGATGTACAACGTTATCGTAGGTATTTTTTTTCTACAATTCAGGGAGCAACGTACAATTGAGAGCAAAGCTCCTTCGAGGGAATCTTTAAGCGCAATTAAAATAACATAATAGCATCAAAAGAAGATAATAAACCAACATAGTAAACTTAGAGATACGTTAGGGAGTTCTAATGCATTAGCGGTGAAGACTTCCACTACGACTTTGTGTCTGTATTATTCTTTCATTTACTCGATCCAACAAGCTTCAGTACACTGTGTGTAATTTTAATGTACATATAGTAGCCGCTATGTAAATGCGTCCGTGCAATTCCTACTTGTTGGAGCATAAAGCTGAAATTGTCTGTAATGATGTCATTATTGAGAAGGTCGAAAGAGTTGAGCCAGGGTATATTTTTTCATTTACATGACAGTAGCAGTAATAGCAAAAGCTAAAAAAAAACTTAAAAAGAGCGCTGTTGGGTGGGATTATAAAAGCATACTGCTTATCAGCACCCGTAGTACAATAAAGTTTCCTGACAAATAAAATTTACCAACATAAAACGTTGCTGTTATTTACATGTTTTCAAATATATACACTACATTTTATTAACGCGATTTACTCTATTTTTCATTTAAATAAAATGAGTTACCAGAATTGAAAGTGTTTACGTAAACATAATAATTCAGTATCTTCGTCAGCATTTTGATTCTTCAAGTCGCATTTGCGCTTTTTGTAAACAAGCTAATATATATATACATACATAGACTACAGTTCAGGGCGCAAGCAGATCAACAAACGAAAACATCAGAAAATATGGGGTCTTCTAATAATCAGAGGAGTTTTTACTTCATGGAATTGGTACATTGTGCGTATGTATATGTCTAAACTTTTCTGCAATAATAGTAGGGATTATAATTTTTTTCTATGACGTTTATTAAAATCTTCACTTTCCATCATCGCACCAGATGTGTAGGTAGACTTTAACGTAAAACTGGCCCAACTTTGTAAATAATTATTACTAGTAAAAGTGTTGGCAGTTTTGCAAATAAGCTCTTGGGTCTTAATTACGTAGTCTGAATTCTGAATGTAAGTTGCTAGTGCGCATATTTTCGTATCATCATGTCATTCTTTGAATTTTGCGTTAATGTATTAACTAGAAGAGTATGTAAACATGCACCTAGTTGGAAGGTTCTAAATTCCACATAAGACTTGCATGTTTCGTTGTTTACAGGAAGTAAAAGTGCGAAAAAAGTAGGAAGAGACACTTAAGGGAGTTTCCAACTTTATGCTAACAACTTTAATGCCTGACATCCTTTTAAAAGTTCTGTTATGTCAGTTTTACTTTAATAAGTTTGACATTATGTCTCCAACAATAACCATATTTCTCATTTGAAAGTCTACTTTTCAACATCTGACCTGACCTCTATACACCAACTTGATGCTTGTTTATGAGCACAGTGTTATTATGAGTTTGTGAATGCAGACTGCAGACAAGGAGATTTACCTGAAATGATAGTTACACAAACGAAGAGAAAGTTTGAAACAACCATTCAACAAAGTATTTAAACACCAATAAAACTTTCACAAAACGTGTTGTGTTTGTAGAATCTAAATTTATTTTTTGAAATGAAAATGGAAAGTAGGAGAGCTCAGCTTGTGTAACAGATATTTCACAAGACTAAAATTTAGGCTCATTAAAAGGATTCTAAACCATTTTAGACATAACATCTTCATCTAAAAATAAATTTACTTTCTTTTTTGTTCTTTTATATCATTTTAGAAAAACAGCCTGTCTTGAACTACTTGAATCTGGTACACAAACTAACCTTATAAACACTTTCCTATATGACGAAGCATGCGGTCATAAAACTGAAAAGTTTGAGCTTTAAATACCTCTCTCTATGTAAAATTTCATCATACCCTGCCATTTGAATGCCTTTCCAGGTAATAATATCTGACATTCTGACAGGGAGTTTTTTAAGCGAAAAAGTTTGAAATCTGACTAACGTAACGTGCTATTTTTGCAAATAATCTTCTTAACATTCTGTTTTCCTTGAGAATTAATGGACTATAAAAATCTCCAGCTCATTTCCTATTTTTACTGCAAATTGGAAATGGAATACGTGTTTTCAAAACAATCAGCTGGGACTGACTCGCAAAAATGGTGGAGAGTTTCAAGATACTAAATATCATTTCCGTAAAAAGTCGAGGCACTACAACAACAAAGGTTATTGTAGTAAATAATCTTCTTAGCATTCTGTTTTCCTTGAGAATTAATGTACTATAAAAATCTCTAGCTCATTTCTTATTTTTACTGCAAATTGGAAATGGAATATGTGTTTTCAAAACTATCAGCTGGGACTGACGAAAAATTGTGGAAAGTTTGAAGATACTAAAAATCATTTCCGTAAAAAGTCGAGGCACTACAACAACAAAGGTTATTGTAGAAGCCAATAATAAGTCAATATTGCCATTCTTTTTCATATTCATAGTTTGCAGATTTCCCTTTGCAGTCACATACCGTGGCATTATTGACTTTAAAAAATTCCTAGAGCAGAAAACACTGTAATAATATTTTTACGCCTACAGTTTTTTGTACTTTCTCTGGTTATGCATATTCATGACTCATGGAAGCGTGAAAACAATAAAATTGCTGCGCAGTTTTTTAGGCTATGTGAAGAAATGTATGAAAAAGCCAAGAAAAACGTTGAGATTGTGCTTTTACCGACATATGGCGCAATGCTAGTAATAACAACATCTACTCAACCTAGATAGACAACTTATGATTATACAAATAAAATCTGTTGTGTGGGGAGGATTTTCTAGTTCATTTCTTTTTCCGAAAAAATTCAAAGAAATTAAGATTTTAACTTGTCTTATTCTTATTTCGGGTTAGTCTTCATCAAAACAAGTGAAAGTTCAGTCACCCATTCCAAACGGAAATGATGGTTAAACAACATTACGAAACTTTTCACTTGGAATTAAAGCATAAATAGTTTCTGGAATCCCTGTGCAATAACACTTCATTAAGCCTGAATGAGTCAGTAAACCCAACATAGTAATAAAGATTGCAATGGCAGGCAAGGGTGATATCACTGATATACAACTTTTTCTGGTCTGTAGTCGGCGCTTAGTGTTTTAGGTGCGATATTTTTTCATAATGATGTTTGGCAAAACTTCTAATCATGTACAACATTTGTGGTTCCTGAGAAAAGTCAAAATTACAATACGAACAAAACAACAACGACCACAGCTGTACATGACTGGCTTTATGGTATTGTAGTGTGATGGGAGATTTTTAATGATGGTAGCTGGCAGCCAAACTTTCTTATTTTTTACCCTCTTTAACGAGAACAGCACTTTGTGCATTGCACATAATCAATGGCTGTATAAATACTTAAACAAGTTGCTGAAACAGGGTTGCATTGTATATTTGGAAACTTGGACTCTAATAATAAAATAAATATTTCAGTGAGTAGTGTATAAGACATAGCATTCCCTACTACAATAATAGCTAACAGGAAACTTCACAACAAAGGAAATCATCTTATTTTGACTTTTCGTAAACAAGTATATTGTTTATATTGAAGAGTGTTGTTGTATTCTCTTTTGTGAGGATGTTAACGCTTTCACAACTCTGGGAATTTCTACGGCTGCGGATGTCAGTGAATATGATGGATACTTTAATTTGTGAATGTACTCGATGCTGTCTTTTTATCGGTTGAACTTTTAATAGGAAAACTTTACCGTTTATTTCACTACTGATAATTATTATTAATCAAGTTTTATTTAACTCGTATGTGATGTAATACCTATTTATGTATGTGTAGATATGTTTTTTTACTTGACTTACCTTGAATTGTTGTCGACTGCGAAGAGCCCTTGTAGGATGTCGGATAAGGTCCGTGACACTTCTCCGAAAATTTTTGCTCAACAAGCAATAAAGTAAAGGGTTGACAACCGAGTTAACATGTCCCAGGAGGAGAGTGAACGGAAGCAAGCTCGTGGCAAGGTTCACGAGTTGTTCATCAACGTCATCATTCTCGCCAGCATTATCAGCGCGACCCTCATCGGTCTTGGAGCTCAAGTCCAATACCAGTGTTAGCACGCTGTAGGGAAGCCAGCAGAATGCAAACACCAGAGCCAAAACCAAAAGGATTTTTGCAACGCGACGTCGTTCTCGAATCAATCTTCCTCCAGCTGAAGACACCTGGTATACGGATAGGGAGATAAAAAAGAAATATTACAATATCTTAGATGGCGTGGTTGATTAAAAATATAACTTAATACTTTTTCGTAGTAGAATAGGAACACCAAAGAAGAATAAAAAATATACAATAGCATGAGATCAAAAAATGGCAAACAAAGACTATTTTTTCGTTAGCTCTCCATGACTTAAGCTTAAGAGAAAACATGCTCTCTGTAGATTATTATTTCTCCGACTTTTTAAAGATCTTTTTGCTGGTTTTTTTTCATCCAGTAGAACCAGAGTGGAGCCATTATTAGATTCGAATTAATCATGCGACCAGAAATGCTTTCCTTGTTTTTTGCGAAAAAAACTGCAAAAGGAGAAAGTACCCGAAGATGGAAAAGGTATTTTCTTCCTCTCTTTACAACACGGTGCGCAAA
>JAANSP010001728.1:0-14523 GCA_036850745.1 Homidia socia | reverse complement strand
TCTCTCTCTCTCTCCATTCCCCCGTTTCCTTTGCACCATTATAGACGTGATTTTCGGTAAAACATGCATAGAAAAAGTTGCAATGAGGATTTGGGGATATCATTGTCATTTGGGTAATCTTACAAAAGCTGTATGTTTTTAATGGTATTCATCTATACCTACTTTTACGTCACTTTTTTCTATCGAAAAGAATAAGAGAATAAAATACTCTCCGAAAGAAACTTAAGCCTTCCTCCACCGTTATTTTTTTTGGCTTAAAGTGTTATCTGTGCATGAAGTGCATTTTTTCCGAGAAAAGGAGCATAAAGAAAAGTCGTCAACAGGAAGAGAAAGCACAAGGTACGTTATGTATGAAGTGTTGGGGAATTGGTGAAGAGTGAAGTCGATCTTTTGGAACATGGTAATATTTTTTTTGCAGTGGCAAGTTTTAAGCAAGTATATGCAATCCACAACTTTTTTCAAAGTATTTTCAAACTTGAGGAGAGCATCATCGGGAACAAAACCAATCTATGTATATCATTCATTCAGTGCAAAAAAGTCCTATAATATATTATTATAAAGCAGCAGCGGTGTTTCAACTTGAAGCGTTAAAAGTGAACGATGGAAAATGGCTTGCATGCATGCTTAAGGACTTGATTGAGAAGAGATGCTTCTCGGAACAAAAAATAAAATAAATTCGCCTTTTTCTTTTGATAACGACCACTACTACTACCCTTGCGTCCGTCGTTATTCGAAAAAGTACCAAAAAAATACTCCAGCTGGAAGCATATAAAAACAAGTAATGCATGCATGGTACATGGCATACTTTTCTTTCTTGTCTTTTCTCTCTAGAATTTACCCAGAGATAATATTCTACAAGACAAGAAGAAGAAGAAGGCTCTTCTAGGTCATGCATGTGGTGTTTGTGGTGGCATGGCGTGGTTTTTACTATTATGTTGAGTTTCGCCAGTAGTGGTGGTGGTGATTTTTCCCCTTGTACACAGCTATGGATACATTGATGATATAAGCTATTGTAAAAAATGTAAAAAAAGTGTTCTTGGAAAAAAACAGAATTTAAAAAAGAGAGAAAGTTGCTCTTCACCCACCAAGTGCACTTTCACAATTGGATCATTTGGCCTGTGTTGGAGGGCTTCTCGAAAAAGTCTTTCCGCTTGATTGGCACGTCCGGTACTGAGATAGAGGACCGCTAACCCGTATAATCCATCCTTAGCTTGCGGATCATCGTCTCGTTGTAAAGCCCTGGAAAGTTTCATACAACAAACGTTGGTTATATTAAAGAAGGAAAAAAGAAGAAAATTGATCAGATTTATTATATAGCACTTTCTGTACTCTTTTTTAAACGGATTCACTTTCTGTATATTTACCTACACACATGGGATGAATGATGATGAACAAGAAAAAAATGTATTTATGCAATGAGACATCAAGCTACGAAGAATCAAGCGAAGTAATTTTATTGTTTTATATAAAAAAACAAGTTGACGACGTTAAAAGCTTCACTTTAGGTATATTAACTTGTCGTCGTTTGCTCTCGCTGTCTGCCTGCCTGCTTGAGAGTTGAAGAGCATGGCAAACTTGTCTTTGCTCTTGCTCTGTTGTAGAATTAGTATACTTATTATTTTATTTTTCAGCTTCCATGAGTTTGATTATAATGATAATAATAATCGGGAGGAGACGCTTGATGCATGAATCTGTTCACTTGCTATTTACTTATTATTTGGGGCAAAATATAGGGGGAAAATTCCGCGTTTCCCTATAAATACTTTATCGTCTCCAAGTAGTATTCACTCATTTAGTTTATTATTCACTCAAAAGTTGAAAAATCAGCAAGTAAGAAAAAGCTAAACATGATTATCATCATCCATCCCATCATCGTCGTCGTCATCACCAACAACCCGCTTCTCATCCTCTTATCTCATGTGCTTATATAATATATGTTTTTGTATGTTACAAAAATATCTCTACTATGGCGCTAGAGTGCCGAGAGAAGAAAAAAGCATTAGATTCGCATCAGCATAAATTTCGCATCAGACTCTAATGAGATTATATGTACTAACCTTTGGTAGAGCGATTCTGCCTTATCGTTAAATTTCAACTTTTTCATCAGCCGAGCAGTGTTGAGGAGAGCCACCGTGTGATTGCCATCTTGTAGTAAGGCCTCTTGATAAAACTTTAATGCATCTTCCAGCCTCCCTGTACCATCATCATCGTCGTGCCAAAAGAACATTAATGCATCTTTATTACTCACGTTTCACTTACTTCACTGTTTCCACCTTTTCATTTCAACACAACGACTAACCATCATCATCATCACCATCATCATCATCATTATTGCTTGCATGTGTACATTTTTATTTCTGACTCCGTCTCTCTCTCCCTTTCCCAATAATTCTTGTTGCTATTACTTTCTACCTACTTATTTCCCTTGTGTGGTGTGTAATACGGATCGGCAGCAAATATTTTGAGGCAGCAGCAGCAGATAGGTTATAAATTGGTGCAGACTAAGGGAGGCCCAGGGGCAATTCACCTCATAGAACCTCAATTTTTTGTTTTTTTCCCAATAATTCTTGTTGCTATTACTTTCTACCTACTTATTTCCCTTGTGTGGTGTGTAATACGGATCGGCAGCAAATATTTTGAGGCAGCAGCAGATAGGTTATAAGTTAGTGCAGACTACGGGAGGCCCAGGGGCAATTCACCTCACTGAAGCTCAAAAATTTTGTTTTGAAAAAGAAAACCATAAGAAAAAATGATATTTTTTGCGCTTGTGTTTAGTGCACCAGACTGTAAAATTTGGGACATTTTCAGTGGATTTTAAAGTTTTTTGTTCCTAGACCTCGAGCTTTTAATTTTTTGTTCTAGTTGTTTTTGCATAAAATCACAAAATATGGTAAAATTAAACATTTAATTGATTTTTTTGAATTCCGAAAACACAAACTATAGATCAAGTTTTGCCCCCCCCCTATCACCACCTAAGTGATACAGGCTATTTACTGCGAGGGATTGGTGCGAGGAAAGTGAAGAATGAGAGGAGAATCTAACTGAAGTGTATTTATTACAAGATGGAATCGAATGCAGCACAACGCCAACGCCGGCCTACACACACACCATTTACACTTTTATCGAGGCAAAAAAATGAAGGTGGTGGAAAAAAAAGAAAGAAAGTGAGCAAGCTGAGTTTGTGTGCAGATGGGCATCATCATTTACGCCAGCAACTTTTAGTCGTTCCTTTTGTACATTCTTCCAAGAAACTTAGTATAAGACATATATTAATAATGTGCATATTTTTTGGACTCCTCTACAACAAAACTCACCTTCATATAATGTATTTCACGAAGATACTACATTCAAGTGCTACATGTTACTATTGTCTCGATAACTGTTTTTTTGGAGCAAAACTAACTAGCTGGGTGCATGGACGCATTTTCTTGGATAAATGTGTACCTATATACATAAGCACAACACATGTGTGCTTCATTACATGCAAGAAGCTGATTAATTGTTACAAATGTTTACATTTACTCGTCTTGCCAGAAGGAGGAAAACGTGGAGTCAGGGAGTTAGGTGAGGAGGGCAGGTATTAATAGGGAATTAACTAGGAGCAGTGATGATGATCATGATGGTTTAGCTGGAAAGGAAAATGGTCCATATTATGCGATGATTACTACTACTACTACAACTGCTGCTGCTGGTGCTGCCGCTCCTCGCATAAAAGATTTTTTTTAGAGGAAAACACGAAAAAATAATGTTCTTTTGTGTTAGCTGTCTCTTGCTACATAATATATCTTATCCACCTTCTCCCCCCGCGTTGTCCTGATGCTGCTGCTGATGATGATGATTATGATAATAAAAAGGTTAAAAAATTGTTAGCTTTTTTCTCTCCTCCTTTCTTCTTACCTATTTTCTGCAAGAACGCAGCATAGTTGTTCAAATGGTCGGCATTGTTTGGCTCAAGACTTAATACTTTCATGTGAAGACTTTCGGCCTTTTCCAATTGTCCTAAATCTGTGTACATGGCAGCCAAATTGGTGAGAGCATCCGGATTTTCTGTTTCCAATTCCAGGGATCGTTCCATAAGACGTATGGCCAAAGTTGTGTGTCCTTGTTGGCTGTGCAAACAAAATGAGTAAAGAGAATGGGAGAATAAGAGGAAAAAGAAGAAAAAGAAGAAAAAAGATGCAATAAAACTTGTAATATTTTCACATAGAAGTAAATACATTTATTATTAGGCAATAGAAAAAAGTAAGCGTATAAAAAATGGCAGTAAACTAAGAACGATTAGTTGGTGGTAGGCAAACATTAATGAATCAAACGTCATATCTGTAATAATCACAATGATTAAAGGAAACAAATGGCCATTTTCTCTTCTCTTGTCCCGTCACAAACACAAATACACTTTTCCTCTATGCAAAAAAAAATATTTTTGTGATGGTGTTAGAAGCAAGAATATAACTTCAGGTAAAAAAAATACAAAGTTCTGCATTGGCATATATATATCTATATAATAATAATAATAATATGCTGAAGGAAAAAGCAAATCCAGTTTGTTAAGCGGAAGTCAAAAGGTGGAGAGGAAAAACAAACTTTTATCTATACTACAGACTATACTGTTGTTACATGTGGCAGACACCATGTTACTGTCCATTTCTGACGCCAATTACTTCTCCCTTCTCCCCACTAATGCAGCAGTAGCTACATTGCATTATGCTGCTACTGCTGCTGCCACTCTTGTTCCTGTGGTGTTACGTTGCTCGTTGAAGGGACAGTGGGTGAAGAAGACCCTCATATGGTTTATGACATAATGAGTTATAACGGCGATGAACCGGATTTTCAGAAATAGAGAGAGAGAGAGAGTTGGTGGGATCGTTATAATTTAGTGGGATTTGTAGCAAAGTTCAGGACTGATTTGTTTATGAGCTGCTCGGATGTACTACCGGTTTCGAGGGGAGTGCAGTAGTAGTGTGAACATGCTGTCTGTTATTATGTGCTGAGCTTTATCCGAAATGTACATACAAGTTGTTATACAGCCATATGGTCAGAATACCAGCGGCACATCTCATAACTAAACAGGCATTACATTTTCATTCGGTTGGTTGGGTGAAAGCGATAGATTTTTTTTTGCTTTGTGGCTATGAATCTATATTGTCGGTGTAACTGTGTAGGATGTGTGTGTGTCCGTATTATACATGTTTTCAAAAGAAATGAAAGTGCACCTTCAATTTTTTTTCGCTCCATGGATGATGAGATGATATCCTTTGGTCTGTTTTTTATAGTGTTGTTGCATGTTATATGTATAAACGGTTAGAATGGTTAAGTATGTAATATCTGTATGTATGAATGACTGTTGGGCATCTTTTTTCAGAGTAGTGTTGCGTGTATACGGTTATGGTTGGCTTGTCCATATATGAGTGTCTAACGTAAAACCAACACGAAAAGAAACGGAATAAAAGTAACTCTCACAAGCGAGTGATTTTTTTTCTGGTTCGCTACCGTGGTGTTCATGTGTGTATACAATTTTTTTCCTACATATTTATAACGCTTTCTTGCACATCCCTGCACACACACACACACGGTACAACTAGCGAGTCTCCACACAAAAAATAATATTGTAGGCATTTTGTGAGGATGTAACGCTGAGAATTGCTTAACACGACAGAAGAGTTACCCCCCGTGTTGTGTTGGCATCGGAGAGGAAAGCCCCAATGAGTTATTGGCGAGTAAAGTGCAACTTTGCAAAATTCGTGCTATGAGTTCATCCACTGCTAAGTAAAGGCGGAGGGGGGAGCATTAAAGTTTTGTAGTTTTTCGAGATGAGTTTTCTCTGTATCTCTGTGGCAGCACCAGAAACAGTTGTACATACTTTTGTGGGCTGTCGGTTGCTCTCTCTGCCTGTCCCTCTCTTATACAACAAACACATGCCTATAAAATCATTCCTCTCTGCTGCTATTGTATATATAGGCACGTATAATAATGCACGCGCTTACATTCCAACTTTTTCCACTTTTTTCTACATTCTCTTCCTTCTCTCACACTGCCCACCATCATCATCACCGCCAGCACCACACAACTACACATCTTTTTTCTCTACTAATGCACAAGTTGGTGGGTCGGATATTTTTCCTGTCCCTCTCTTATACAACAAACACATGCCTATAAAATCATTCCTCTCTGCTGCTGTTGTATATATAGACACGTATAATAATGCACGCGCTTACATTCCAACTTTTTTCACTTTTTTCTACATTCTCTTCCTTCTCTTACACTGCCCACCAACGTCATCATCATCACCGCCAGCACCACACAACTACACATCTTTTTTCTCTACTAATGCACAAGTTGGTGGGTCGGGTATTTTTTTCATGATCTCTATATCTAAAATACCTAATATGGAGTATTTACCGTCACTCATAAATACTCTGTGTGTGTGCTACAGCGATGAACAGAACAAAAGGTAAAAAACTGCAGTTTCGGTTCGGTGCGTCTCTTTCTCTCTCTTCTTTTCTGCCAGACGGTAAAAGAGATAGTAACATGCGAGAACAGCATACATATATACTCACTTTCACTCTTGCAAAGATACTACTACTGGACATGATCACACGAGGCGACGGAACACACGTAATAGTAAATATACATTTTTTGGTCTATTAATATCATTATACTGATGATAATGTTGGTGTACATAAGAGAAGAAGTGCAGGCGGCTAGTAGTGTATAGTGTTACTAAAACTGTGACCACACAGCGAGCAGCGAAAATTGTTGACTGTAATAACAGCGTGTTAGCAGCACACGCACATAAGGGCTTAAAAGGGGTGATAGAGCTTGGAAAAGGGAACAACACACACAGACGTCTTTTCTACAAGATAACTTTTACACACACATATTATTTTTTCCTTCTTCTTCTTATTTTTCGTCTCCTACTCGACAACAACACTATCTTTTATCTCTGCTGGCAAGTGCTCCATCAAGTAACCACCACCAAACCAAACCACCATTGCATATTGTAGAAAGTCTAGAAGAGTGGAGAAAAAAAGTAGCAGCAGTTAAATGCAACATCTCTACTACTAACACCACCACCACTACTGCTCTGCTGTGAGTGCGACTAATGTCTGAAAATAATAGCTGGAAATGGTAAACCAGTATACAGTCTGCTGGCAGTAGTAGCATGACTGTATGTATGACTGACTATTAAGTTTCCTATATGACTCCTCTAATGACTAAAAAACCAGAGGAAGGGGAGGAGGAGGAGGATATCAGTGCCGCCGCTGCTGCTTTGGTTTTCCCTCCTCTTGTCCGCAAATGTGCTTTTTCTAGTTGTTGTAATTTTCTAGGCCCTGACATGATTTTACAAGCGTGTACATTACTTGCATTAAATGCACACTTACACCCACTCATAATCCAGCATTTTTTTGGCTGCTTTTCCTTATCATTTTTTTCGATGAAGCTTTTGTCTTTTTTTGCCCTCATCATCATCATCATCATGATATTATTCTAGCTGCTGTGTGTTTATCCATCATATACACACAGTGGTTGACTACATAGGGTATAGTAATAGCTATATATATAATATGCATGTATTTCCACTTGCCTACTTTATGCAATTCAATACTACCGTTTTAATAGTGGATTTCGTTTGAGTCCCTTGTTGGGTGGGAAGAAGCACTGAAATCGCTTTTCACGCAGTAAGTTCACTTTCCCTGCAGTTAAAATTGATGGCAATTCTAAAGTTACAGTAGATGAAGCTGCTGCTGCTGCTGCCCTACAAAAAGTTGGCTAGGTACACAAGCTTTTTACTTTCGTGCAGCCACAAATTTGTTTTGAGAAAAACAAAACTCCCATGATTACACTAAAAAAACTACCGAGTTTCTTCTTCTTCTTCTTGCAGCTTTTACCTAAAATTCCTTTTCTCGTTCTACAAAACTACAACCACATCACTGACATAACTGGACGTTACATAGCTATGTGATATGCACTATGCACACACACACTCACTATAAATGGTTATTAAACCGAACATAAATGCTCGTGTCCTTTTATTTCTCCTATCTGACGTATACATCATAGAAATGCACATAAATGAAGCAGAGAAGTCTATCTATTATTAAAATAAGAGTAAGTCGTAGATGATCATCATCACCAGTAGGACTACTGCTACCTATCTCATCATGATGATGATGATGGTGGTGGTGGCGATGGTGGTCACGATCATGATGCCAGCTAACGTACCTACCTGTCTGTTATAAATTACCCAAGATATTACCTAACATATACATTACCACAACACAAGCAAACTGACAGAATTTTTTTTCTTCTCTCTCTTTCTCCTTCTTAAAAAGGAACAAAATGCACTGCTTCAAAAGTACTACAATAACTACACAGAGAGAGAGAGATTGCGGGCTCAATTGGTGTAAAGAAAAGGGGAAGAGTATAAAAACGAGGTGATCTATCCTTTTGTTCCGATTTGGCAGCTTTCCAGGTAACATTCCACATTTCCAAAATGACCATTATAACTTATTTACTGTTGCTATGCTACTGCTCTGGCTTTCCTTCGTTACCCAACACAACCAGTTTTATCTCATCTCTTTCTCATTCTTTATCTGCTACTTAAGTAGAAGAGAGAGAGAGAGAGAGTAAAAAAAGAAGAAAAAAACTTCACAGTTTCCTTGGTGTGCTATCTCTGTAAACTGGCAAATATACACAGGTATGCACAAAAGAGAGCGAAAGAAATAAAAAGTTGTTTCTTCTTAGTGTAAGTTATAAACTGCAGAGAGATGTAGTTATTAGTGTATATAACCATAATGATGATAATATGTGTACCTAGCTACATTATATAAAAAAAGTCTGCATGACATTCATGCTCCATTTTTTGGTTTTGTAAAGGTACTAGTTGTAGTAGTAGTAAGTACATTTTATTTCATCATCATCATTGCAGTAAAAAGATAGCATTTCTTTTCCCACATTTTTTTCTTCTTTTTTCCTTCATTTCACTCCCTATCGTTCGTTTGTTAGCTGGAGCATCCATACAGACAGACATAATTTTGTAAGATATGTAGGTGTGCCATGCCACGGCACACACACATGAAACGCCAAAGTTAAAGGTGCGGAGTTCAAAGAAAGATGTACTACATAGTTTTACAATTTTTCTACTCTCTCTTTTCCCTTGTAGCCCGAGAGTCGAGTAATGTGCACAAGGACAAGGGAAGAAAAGAGGAGCATGTTATCAAAGATTTTCTTTTATTTCGCGCTAGTCCGCTTTCTCATCGTGTATAAAAGTAAGAGTGATACAGGTATACTTTCTTTATCTTAACGACATGTATTCCGTTACATAACACACACACACATACACACACTATTACTATCTCTACTACCACTTTGCCATTTCTACTTTAAGTAGGAGTTGGAGTAGTAGCCGTTAAGTTATTATGAGCGAATGCGTTTGTCTATATAAATCCAGTGAGATTTTTCCTCCTCTTGTGTCTACTCTCTACAGTGTGATTCTTGGAAATAGAATGAGACTATGCACATATTTTGTACGTGTACACTGGTACAACAGCAGCAGCAACAACAACAGTACATGTATTCCGTTACATAACACACACACACATACACACACTATTACTATCTCTACTACCACTTTGCCATTTCTACTTTAGGTAGGAGTTGGAGTAGTAGCCGTTAAGTTATTATGAGCAAATGCGTTTTCCTATATAAATCCAGTGAGATTTTTCCTCCTCTTGTGTCTACTCTACAGTGTGATTCTTGGAAATAGAATGATACTATGCACATATTTTGTACGTGTACACTAGTACAACAGCAGCAGCAACAACAACAACAACAAATGGAAACAGAGAATGTTGAGGACGACGCTTTCCAGTTTTTTTCTTCATACTTTGTAAAGTGCGTATGTTTGTAAACAGAGGAGAAAACGTTGAGCACATCTCTGATGATGTATTTAAAAAAGTTAGTGAGGTTCATGCTCCTGCAAGCTATGTACAAAAATAAAATAGCAAAGATACAAGTTGGAGGAGGAAGGAAGGAGAGAGAAAAGTAGGGAGAAAGAGAGAGAGAGAGCTAGCTTCATGGTACGCACATTCGTATATAAACATAAACAAACCATGTAATTCACTACATGATCTTTTCACCCTTTGCCTCTCTTTTCCTCGCAGTCTCGCACATTGTTTCCTCACTATCTATCTTGCAGCTCTTTGGCAAGTATAAATAGTAGTATGCGAATATTACGGAATATATAACAATAATAACATGAACAACAATAATACAATAATAATAACATGTATATTGTGAAAGGATGCAGGTTTCTAGTCGCAGAGAGAGAGAGGACCCCATGTTGTTTTCCAGACATTTTTACCGGCATTCAAACAAACAAGGATACAATTTATACGCACATTATATCGCTATCCCGCTCTCCCTGCGTTGCATGCATGTATCAGTTTAAAGTAGAATTTTATTTATTTCTGAAAAAGTTTCTACGAATGCATGTACAAAACAAACATTTATCTATATAAAATTCCATGTCTTTGATCTTGCTTTCACTCTTTCCCTTTCTGTCTCGTCCTCTCTGCTTCTTCTCAAGAGAACTCGTTTACGTTGCACTGCTACTACTGCTGCTGTTTCCATTTTTTTATTGTGTACTATTGTATATTATATAAGCACTGCTGCTGCTACTCAACAACTATAAATTGCTTAATTCTTGGTTGTACTTCAAAATCTTAGATTTCTACAATGACATATTACTTTTGGAAAGCATGTACCTTTACGAAAAGCTGTAAATCTGTGAAAAGTGGACGTTCTTAAGTGTCTCTCTCTCTCTCCCTGTCTGTCGACGGGCCTTGTGTTGTGTGAAGGCATAAACACTTTCCTCCTATCTATCCATCTTTCTCTCTTCCCCTCATCCACCTTCTTGTACTCCGTCCTTCCTTTCCATCTCATTCTTCTCCTCCTCCTACATCTTCTACCTACACGTTTCTCTCTTTTCCCAGGCCACTTGCTAACATGGTCTTTTTGTGAAATGTAAATGTATTTTGTTATGGTTTTTGGATGGCTCTCTGAAAAGTAATACAACGTATTATACCACCAAGTTTTGAATTACACTGTTATTCCTAGTTGCTTGTTTTTTGGATGGATGATATGGATATCATCATTCCATTCCATACAGAATAATCTCTCGTATCTATAAATATGTGCATTAAAAAAGTTTACATATTTTTCTTTTTGCTTGTTAACTGCTGCATCACTGGTAGAAGACGACGATACCAAACAGCATGAATGCATTGGGAATGAATGTGAACGAGTGAAGGATATTTACATGCGTAAGTATAGATGGTTTATGGAGTAAATCAAGAGTTTGTTGTTGAAAATGAGCAATGTCCTCCTTTCCAGAAGAATGAATGTTGAATGCACGTTTTTGTCTGTTTATGGGTAGATAGATATCCAGTAGTCGTAATAACATAAATTTATATGCGTGTGTATGTGCGTGGTAGTATGCAGTATTATTTGTATGATGTTGCCGTAATGGGAGAAAATGGAAGACAGAGGTGGAAAAAAAGTACAAGTGGAAGGGAACCACTTTTATAGTTTTGCAAAGTACTTGTGTGTATGTGCGTGGTAGTATGCAGTATTATTTGTATGATGTTGCCGTAATGGGAGAAAATGGAAGACAGAGGTGGAAAAAAAAGTACAAGTGGAAAGGAACCACTTTTATAGTTTTTGCAAAGTACTACATCATGGGATCGGAATGGTTTTTTTTACTTTCATGCATGTATAATGGCTGAAATCAATACGTTGAATGAGAAGAAATATAAAAAAACTCAGAGGATGATACCACAACATCAAAAAAATATTATCTGTATTCACAGAGAAATTACAGAGAGGAGGAAAAAGAAAAAAAGCTCACACGCATAAAAGCAGAGACAAAAGAGAGAAAAGCGGAAGTAACATGCATATCTATAGTAATACAAACGCACATACATTTTCCTATTTTTATACAGACAACAAGAAGAGCATCATAATAATCATAAAGAACACACAGCAATCTCACATATTATACGTATTTATTATATAGACGAAAAAAAAGAACACGACGACAACGCAACGAAAAAAGGGAGAAAAAAGGTAGAGAAAAAAACTTACTGTTTCAAGTTGGCAAGGTTGAAGAATGCATGAGCATGAAGGGGGTTGATCCGCAAAGCCTCCTGGAAGTGGTTTTCTGCCTCGCTACTGTCGTTCAGTAATGTTCCCAAGTTATTATGGGCACTCGCATGGTGTGGCCATAAACTGGATCATTAAAAAATCACTGTTATGTTATGAGCCATCTTAAAGTAAACGGTTATAGTTTGAGCCACAAAACAAACTGTTTCATACTTGTAAGTAATGCTATGCTAGTACAACAACAACTAGTACGACTACTACAACGACTATTCCGGTAGTAGAGGGAGTAGTAAAAAACAGAGCTTTTACTCACAGTCAGTCACTTTTTTACTAGTCAGTCAGTCAGGCTGTGTATATATATATATATTCCGTGTACAAACGTATATACTATAGTTCAACATCATATCATCATTTCATATTATTTATACTTGCATGTACTTTTTGCACACTCGCCATCAGATTGAGTATAGTTTGTAGAACATCCTAATAATAAACACGTATGTATGTACGCATGTATGTTGGATAATATGCAACCAAAAATTACTTTGACTTGTCCAAAATGCAATGCCATCACGCTTTTCGGCATGTTCATCTTCCTAAAAGACTACCATTTCCGTGGACATGTATTTAAAAGCGTAGTAAAAAGATTTTTTTGCAAAAGCATCATGATATGGCCAGGCAGTGGCGGCAGCAACGAGGTGTAACCATTGATGATGATGATGGTGGTAGTTGTAGTAACAGTAACGAACTGACTGTTGTAATTCAAAGCTAAATGTGTAGTAATATCCTTTTGAAGTTAATGTTTACTCGAAATGGACTCGGAGTATTTACACTTTTTTTCCTCTCTCTCTCTCTCTTGCTCACTGACAAAATGATTTTCACTGCCTATTTAGGATTCAATTCGACTGCCAGGAAAACGTGCGATAATGACAAAAGGCCGAAGGGGAATGGGAATTCATCTTTATGACTGTGGTGGCTTTTCAGCCTGTCTCTGTGTATCCTTCTTTTTTCTTCTCTAGCAGCAGCAGTGGCAGTGGTAGTAGTAGTAGCAAAGCTTTATTGTTTTTTATATGCGCCATCAAACTGCCATTTCATGTACACTCTACGTGTACATATTTTTTCACAGATTTTAGTGCTAAAATGTCACCATTTAAAAAGGGTTATATATTTTGACCTAAGGTGTTGTCATAAAAAACGGACAATAATGGCCGTTGTAATCTTGAGGTTTTAATCGAAAATGTAAAAGAACGGCAAGTTGATGGGAATTGGAAATCGGCTACAAAATAAAAAAAACATGCAATAATGATAATTGTTATCAGTGAAAGCTTTACAACAGCAAAATGTTAACCCGTTGATGGCAGTTGAGATTTTTCAAAAAATCTCCATGTAGCGTGTCGATTGTACCAGATGATAAAATAAGATGGAGTAACAAACACAACGGCGATGGTGGTGATGAAAGACAAGGTGACTTTTGCGTGCTAGATCTCTCTTTTGATAAAATATGTCCTCATCATAATATAGAAATAAATAGCTGGTGGCACACATGTGACATGGGTTATCGTAATCATCAAAGTCATGCCATTATCATGACAAAACGACAATCATCAACCGCTTCCCATAATAATATGGCGGTCCCTCCATCCTTTTTTACTACGTCAATCCCATCAAAATGTGCTGTTATGTCATATTGAATCATCAAAAGAAATAATGGTGGTGTAAATCGACGTGTACATTTATTTACGTAGACAAAAAAAGAAAGGCACAGAAGCAGCATATTTATATACCCATCAGCGCAATACAAAAAGTACCTACATACCTAGCAATTGGTTTCTGAAAAATGCTATGAGTCATCAATTTATTCGACGTGTGTAGGTGTACTTTTTTTAGTCTGTCACTTTATTCTCTTGACATATATATTTATACGTTTTTTTGCTTTCTTTACACTTTAGTTAAGTTTTCGCTTCCTCTTTAGTTTCAGCCTGTGGGCAAAAAAAGTAGATGGGAAGGAAAGGTTTTCTGTGTGCTTTGCAGGAGAGAGGACGATTGAGAGGAAAAGAAGAACAGCTAACTCTCTTTCTGTCTCTCACCAGAAAAATAACTAGGATTGCTGTTTTCGATGTTTTTTATACATTTGTGAGTGAATATGTGTGTGCTCATAAGTCACAAGAGAACTGGCACAGTCAAAAATAAAAAAGGAAACTTGCAAACAGATAAAAAAAGAGACAACGTGTTCACAGAATGTGTAGGTATGTATTTATAGCTTTTTATGTGTGCTTTATCTACATTCATTTCCACTTTTTGCCCTTACCGGACAAAACTAACAACAAAACACATGACTTTAGATAAAAGTACGTACTGACG
>JAANSP010001727.1:0-14526 GCA_036850745.1 Homidia socia | reverse complement strand
GCGAGACGCGAAAGTGTTGTAAGATTGAGTTGCTGAAAGTGACCAAGTGTTATCTTGTGCTTGTGCTCCTTCAAGACCGGTTCGTTCTCAGATGGGGTCACGAGAAAAATCTCGGCGACATTTGATTTTGAAACAATCAAGCGTAAGAAAATAGTATGAACTGCAGGAACCAAGCGTCCTTCCATCCACCCGCGAATGTTCCTCATGTCGCAGTTTGATGTTGGTTGCGTGCTAACCAGAATTTTTATATTTGGCTTAGTCGGTGGCATAGTACCAAACTCTGGAAACCACGTTTCGTATCTGAACGCTCTTGTGTCACTTAGTTGTTCCATGCTCAATAGCTCTAACGGGAATAATAAATCAACATCAACTACACCGTTCCATGGTTTTAGTGCTGCTGACGTATTAAAAAAGTTAAGTTTGAAGCACACCTCCCATTCGAGGGCGAATCTTGCTCTGTCCAAGTAGCGAGAATTTGCACATGGAACGCCATCCTTAGTAAACGTTTTATTTGAGTCTGGGGACGCGTATGGTATCCAATAGGCTTCATCTGTGCAGATGCCTTCTGTGGATGCGCGGTAATATTTGCAATATTTCAAAATCGCAGGCATTGGTGTCCTGAGAATGATTGGGAAGCTGGTCTCTTTGATGTCTACTTTCTGAAAATTGATAAAGATCACCAATTCTTTGTGTGCCGTAAATGGTGCTAGCAAAGTATTAAGGTTTTCTATTCGGGTGGAATGGCTTTTGAACCAATGGACACATTTTTTGTACCCGGAATACTTGGCTAATTCAAAACGCGAAGACAAATATTTCTTCATGTAAGAGGGATTAGCTGGTGTCAAAACTTCCTCATCACAAAAGATTGACGTTGGCATTGCGAACACGCAAACAATGTAAAATCCCCAAGTCGACATTTTTTGGAGCTTTGCCGACAGTTTAATAGTAAATCAGAGTATACGCAGCCGAGACTCTGGTTCTTCGGCTTTATTGATATCACAGAATCTAATCGCAGAGCTTTTAAAGACGTAAATAAAATTATCTATCTATTCTGTCTTGAAACCCACATGTAGTTTCCAAAACTGAACTGAAGAATGGCTGCTTATTTTCAATTTTGGTGGAATTTTAACGTTAAAATAAAAGCATACGACTGATAATGCTTACGGCTATATGAGCTTAGTTGATCCTTATGAATATTTTAGTATGATTTCCATTCCAACTACCATATTCCAGACATACACTAACGCTAAAATATAGATATTCACATAGAAAGGGTTATATTTTCCGGTTTTAATACTGTGACCACTTACTACTACTATTTGTGTCCTAATCAATAATTCCGTAGGTATCACTTAATATACCTTAACAGTGAATATTTTTTATATAGACAGGGAGACCGAGAAAATAGTGCATCATGCAAACTGTATACTTTTCAATTTTACTTTTTTATTTAGCCGAGTACAAATATATTTACTCGCTGCTGATTATTGCTGTGAATTTCTAAAACTGCGGGACATATTCGATAGCAGTCAGTGGTGGTGGTGGTAGGTAATCGTAATAATAATAAACAAGTAGGCATATCATTAGACACGCAGAAACATATAAATGATGTAAAGGCACTGGGCACTGACTGACTGACTTGTCGGTTGACTGTCTTATCAAGTCACAAACTCTGCTCACAACTTTACATTTTTTTTCTATGCATTTTTTCTCTATAATGGAGAGCAGCTTATCTGCAAGGCTAAATATGCGGTATATCTGTTGGAAAGCAAAAGAACAAGTAGAAAAAAAGTACACATGACTGGATGGCATTGTTCGTGTCCGCCTACTCACTCATCTGATGAAAAATCTTTGACTATGAAAAAAATCACACGAAAGATGTGAATGTGGTGTGGAGTTGAGAAAAAGAAAGAAAAATGGTGATTAAGAGAAAAACGTAGGAATGGATGGAAAGGCAAAAGGGCAACATAAATTGTTGTAATGTCGTTACTAAATTTTGTGTTAAAATCTGACAAGCATAAACTAATTTAATTTTTGAAGGATAGACTAATTTTCAAGGAGAAATTAATTTAGCAGGATAATAATATGCCAAGTTGCTACTTTACACTGCATGAAACATGCATTTTTATTTTAGGAATCTTGCACAAATTTCACCGAATTGCATTCCACAAAAGTATTTTTTATTTTTGCTAGTAAGCCCTGGCATTATGCAAAACGCACACACTTATGTTTATTTCCCGTTTTCCATATTTTTTTTTGCTTTTTGCCCTCGTAAATTGAAATTAGTACAGTGCAGTTTTACTGGTGATTGAAAAAGTAAATTTTGTCGGTTGTTGTTTTTGTTGCTCGTCGTCGTCGGTGAAAAAGGTGGTAAAATGAAGCTTGAAACGCTAAAACATAAATTGTGTTTTTAGCATCAGCGGAAGGAAGCAAAAGAGATTTTGTTTGGATAGACGCTCCTCAATATGCTCATGTTGGATGGATTAGTTTTTTTGATGCCATGTGCTGATGCTCTTTGTATGTATTTTTCTCTCTTGTCTCGTGTGCTGTTGTAGTTATTATGCTTTACTTTTTTCTGCGCAGTTGGAATCCCATGGAATGGTCATTTGTTTGAATTTGCAATTTTACACACATGGCCATGTAGTGCATGGCGAGAGGTTTTACGGAAATAAAGAGAAATGGGCAGTACACACAGCCTACTTATTTGACGAGTGACAACTTTTATGCATATTTTTTCAAACTTTACAATTTCATCTGTGTGGATTTTTTATTACTACTGCGCGATGAAAATAAATAATAATAATAATAACGTGAAAGGATTCGGCCTTTTTCTTTCTGGTTGGAAGCGGCAGCTGTTGCTACTACCACCACCACCACAAAAAGCACTACTACTACGCGGATCTGATCTAATTCAGTGGAAAAAAATAAGAGAAAAAGCGACTTGTCGCGTTTTTGTTGTCGTGTTGTCGTCGTGTGTGTCGTCTCGTCTAACAAAACAGCAAGTACATTTAGATTAAACAAAGATGTAAATGGATGATGATGATGAGAAGGAGGAGGAGGACGACGACGACATGAAGGCTGTTTGAATTGTTTCTAAATCCATATCCTACCACTGTTGTCTCTTTGTATTATATTTTGTCCTCACGACAACGATATTTCTCTCGTTAGTAGTTGGATAATATGCATTATATATGATTATCTGCTTTTTATTTCTTCTTCATATATTTCATGTATTGTATGTTCTTCCATATAATGCACATCTGCTGGCTGTGTGCATCCATGACGATCCCAATCTTATGATCCGTCCGTCCATCCATCTCTCCCTCTCTCTATTTAACGGTGCAATATTATATGTGTAGGCACTAATAACTATATTTAGGACGTTTCCCTACTTTTATTGTTTTGTTTTCGACAAAAACTCGTGCGTCTTTCTGCCTTTTCTCCGTTTCTCTTTGTTTCCCGACCGAAACACACAGACGGCAACGTACATTTTACAATATTACGTTTTTATTATTATCATCATCATCATCATCACATATTCTCTTTTGTTTGACGTAAAACGCTAGTAGTAACTCACTCAGTTGCAATTTTGTTTTATTTAACTTTCTTCATTTAGTTAAAGTCAGTTGAGCCTGTCTCATGCAGATTGCTCAATATCTCTCTCCCTCTCCGTGTCAGTCTGTGTGTCTCTCGCATTTCTCTTGTGGTTTTCTTTACATTTCACACTCAAAAGTAAATCATATTTTAACACAAAATAGAAAAGTCGTTTTCGCTCATAATCAGCAGCCATTTTTATTAAAAAGATTTTCTAAAACTGGTCTCCTGCTGCTAGTTGGTTTGTTTGGAACTGAAGTAAAAAAAAGAGTTCTCGTTGTTATTTTTATATATTTTGCAAAATAGAACTTAAATCAGTGTTTGGATTTAATTTGGAAGCAACGTCACTTTTATCTTTTTACTTTTTTCCAAACATATTTATTGTGAAAGGACACGCTACGTGAAACAGAGACGGAGAAAGAGAGAGTGGAGAAAGATTTGAGCAAAATCTCATCTAGGTGAAACACCCGTCGACCTGAAAAAAATAAAAAATATTATTTTTGTTGTTGTTGATGGTGCTAGTAGTGTAGTTGGTGGTTGTACTAATAGAAGCAGCTACAGAAAACGGCAATAAAAGATTAAGTTAAGTTCTCTTTCTTCGTCACATCATCATAATATTTACTGGCACTTAAAAAAGTCTGACATTCGTTTTTAAACTGTCTGTCCCGTTTTTGCCTAAAATAAAAGTACACATGTAACTCATATATCTCTAATGTCTGGCTGCATGCTGCATGTACATAATAATATTAGCATATTATTAGGATCATTATTTTATGAAAAATAAAGGCTGTTCATACTTTTTTTGGCACGTTTGCTCATAAGTACGTGGTACACATGCCTGAAACGTAAATGACTTGTGGTCTCGTCCAACAGCTTCTTTCACGACGACTAAAGAGTAATGACTTGTTATCAATAAAAAATATGTTTAAAAATGTGTGTCTTTTCTGACTACGAGCTGTTTGGAGTGTATTTTGCATTTGCTTTTTGAATGATGATGATTAATGACATTGTTTGTATCGAGGAATGGAAATTGACGTTTGATTTTTTTTCTGTTTTTATAGCTGGGCAATTGTCAAATTGAAGAGCTTGAGGAAACTTCTACCCGATCACTTGGTAAGTATTGCATATTATATGATTGGAGGAAGGAACAAGCAAAAATCAGCATGCACCAAAAAAATCAACAACAGCGATTGGAAAATCTCAATGAAAATTTTGTGTGAAAGGCGTAATTTGGCGTGACTAATGAATCAAATAGAGCAAGTCATGGGAAAATTGCTTGAGCAAATTGAAACCTAAGAAGAATTTTCTTTTGAGAATTTTCTTTTTTTGCACAAAGGAAACATAGATAAGCTGGTGGTGATGATATATTATTTATATGTACGCCCAAATGTGAATCTCTTTAATCACTCAAGTGGAACGAAACAGACAAAAGTAAAACAATTTCTTTAGACGATTTTGCACGATAAAAGAATTTGGGAAGAGCATATGTATGTGTTTATTTCTCTGCCAGGCGAAATAAATTTCTTTTTCTTCTGCAGTGTGAAATGGGTTGGATGAAACTGCAATTATAGTCTCTGAGAACTGAATTTATTTATTTTGACAAAGAAGCTATAACAGTAAAAATGCATTTTTTAAGAAGAAAAAAATGACAGTAATTTCCACTTTTGTAACATTTTCAATATTTGCTTGTTGTTGGCCTGCGAATGCACATGTCATTTCCAAGTTGGCAAAGTATAGCGTAAAAAACAGATTATGAATTTGTTTAGCTTTTTTTACGTGGATTCTTTGATGTTCTCTGTGCAAAATTTATTTTTGTTTTTATGCTAAAAGACAGTTAATCATAAAAAATAAATATACACTTCAAAAAAAGGAGAAGGAGGGAACGTGTTGATTCAAGAGGTTGGATTTCCCCATGATGAAATGCAAAAACAACATTTAATTTAATCGGCTTGTTTACAAAAAGTGTTGGGCTTGTCTGTCAAGTTCAATGTCTAATTTTGCTTGTTATCTCTGCTTATAGATTTGAGTTTTTTTCATGTGAACCTTGATCATGCCAAATTTTCACCTGAATCGACATTTTGAGCAATATTACCTGATCACCTGAATATGAGCATTATTTATAGTGCTGAGCTCATAAAGTTTCTTTTAACTACCTACACCTAATGTTCCTTGTTAATTGGTATTTTTAAGGTGGCTCAGGCTCGGTAGAAATCACAGAGGAAAGCTCAACTCAGTTGACCCAGGAGGCGTCCACTGCGTCGTCCGCAGAGAAATCCTGTAGCAGCGTGGTCAGGGAAGACGAATCCGAGGCCTCCGCAGCAGCGGATGTGACGGGTGAGTTGATGCCCTTGATATTAGGTCAGCTACAAAGCTCTTTGGATAGTATCACATCTTGTGCATCCTCTTCTTCTTGTTCTTCCGCTTCCACATTATCTGCATCTGCAGTAGTTGGTGGTGGTGGGGATAATTGCAATACTATTTCTATTGTCGGTGACGGCGCTTGTGGTAATTTCGGGGCTTCTTTCTCATCAAGTGGGCATAATAATAATAGCAGTAATAATTCTAGAAAAAAATCAGTGGGCAGTCAGTATCATCCTTCGCAATTGTCACATAATAGCTCGCATCACCTTCACCATCATATAAGCTCGTATAATTGTAGCTCAACTTTATCATCATCATCGTCGTCGACGACGTTAGCAGAGCAGCAGCATCAAAAAAAGCAGAGTGTGTCAGAGTCGGGTAATAATAATTGTAGCCATAATAGAAAGGGCAGTGGTGGTATTACGACGGAATCTACTGTTCCTGTTAAGCAAGAAGCAGTAGCATCATCATCATCTTCAGGTGGAGTAAATACATCGTTTGTTTCCTCTGTCGGCAACACCAATTCAACAAGCAGAGAAAATGGAGTGGATGCAGCAGCAACTACACCGGCAGACTTCACATCCTCAGCTCATCCACATCATAAAAGCAGCAGCATCATCAGCATAATAAGTGGCGAGAGTAGTGCTCCTGAGCAAGCACGGGAAGAGTGCCTCTTTGACTCTGGCACAGAATCCGGTGGTATTAGCAGCACTATTGACGGTGATAATGATGAGGATGACGATGAGGATACGGTGGTAGTGTTGGAACAAGAAGCACCGTCCACATCATCAGCAACCGTCGCGCTCCTGCCTGGCACGACTAGTCAGTATGACGACACCAGCAGTAGTAATACTTGCTCAACAACGGAATTCTCCTGTTTTATTCAAGGGTTGAAAGACTCCCTCAAGAGGAACACAAACAAAGAGTCACCTCTCAAAAGTTATTATTGCAACAGTGGGGAAGGTGGTGATGGTGAAAGTGGTCGAGTGGCTTGTAGTGAAACTAGTGGCTCTCAGCAGCAGCAGCAGCAGGAACCTCAAGAAACGGTGAATATTAGCAGCAGCATAAGTAGCATTATTGGTGTACCTAATAACGCGCAGGACGAGAAAATTAGTGTAGCCGCAAATCCTTCTGAAAATGACTCGGGACTGATTCAACAGGTTGACCACGTCCTGACCTTATTGCGTGCTTCCCTTCTCAAGGACCCTCAGACTTGTCTAGACCAAATTGCTGGAAACCCGGTTGAAGCCAATAGCTCTCCGAGCAAGGGAAAGGAGCTTATTGCGCTTATTGATCGACTCAAGGACTCGCTCATTTCAGAGAGCAACCAGGAAAGTTCTTTTGATCAAAAGGATACTAGAAATAAAAAGAGTGAAGATACGTGTTCTACTTTGGAAAAGGAAAATACAGGCCAGTCATCAAAAATGCTTGGTTGTGCCCAACAAGCACACCCAGCTCATCATGACATTATTAGTCCTTTTCCTCCGTCCAGAAGCAGTTCCAATCCGTGGGTAACTGCAGATTTCTCAACGTCCAGTGAGCAAATAAACAGCGCCTCCTCCAACCAATCCCTGTTATCATCGTCTACGGATCAGATTCATAATCAGGATAGCCCGACAACAGCGACCATGGTTGAGCGTAAAAGTGGAGGTGACGTGCCCAACAACAAATCAAGTGGTGGGGATGATGGAGTTCCATGGAAAATCCGACTGGCGAGAAGACGCTCTCAGCCAAGATGTCACACGGTTGGGGTCACACAAGAAGAGTTGGCCGAGGCTCGAAGGCTGTTCGAGGAAGCCACTGGCTTCCGCCTTGAACACGTCGCCCGTGGCGCAGGATACCCAAGACAGGAGCAGCAACAGCAACAACAGCAGCAGCAGCAGTTGAGATACAACAATCCTTCATCTTTGTATTCAAACATGCAGGACTTGTCTGTATTGGGAAATGGTATTAATAATAATAATGATAATGATGATGACGATGATGTGTTTCTGAGGAACAACATGAATAATTACGGGGAGAGCAGCAGTGACGCTAGTGTTGTTGGCAGAGTTCCGGCTTACGCTAATCCCATATCCCCTCCCGTTCTAAAGCAGCAGCAGAATAATAATCTGCCTCTTTCACCTAGTTGTTCGTCGCTCCCCTTCGTCCCACATGACTTTTCCTGTTCGCTTGAAGACGTGGGAATGATGAGCACTAGTGCTGCTGGTGGCAACCGAGATAAGCATCAGCCAGCGGAAATGCTGCCAAGTGGTGGTGGAGGTTCAACAAGCACGGCTGCTTCCTCTGCACCAAGTTGGCAAACGGATGTGGAAAAACGACTGACGAGTATACCTCGACCTTTTGTCCCTTTTGTGAAAAATGCCACACAGTTTTATGAGGGTTATCAACCTCCCCCCGAGCGGCGTATGACCTATGCCAGCATTGACGACAGTTGTGCCAATGCCTGGAGGTGTGATGGGGAATTTGAAAATCAAACCCTTCCGTACCTACTCGTTGGACAGCAACAAGCCGACAGCTGCTAATAATGCAACTAATAATAATGCTACTACAACAGCTACTTCGGATGATCCCAGCAAGTCTCTCTTCACCCCGCAGGAAACTGTCCAGATTGCAATTCATCAGGCTGCCATTAAAAAGCAAATGTCTGAAGAGGAGGACCGAAGAAAACGAAGAAACAGCTTGACCTCTTATCAAGGATATGCAGGCGCAGGCACTGGAGGAGGACCTCCAGGTATAAAACAGGATATTCTTCTACCCAAGCCGTATTCTCCTCCAAAATATCAGCATCAGTCTAGTTCTGCCGAGGACGGACCAAGTAGCCCCGTAAAGCATGTTTCCTCCTCCTCCCCTCCACAAAACAATGGATATTCTTCTTCGTCTTTATTCCAGTCTGGAGCGGATTCTGGATATACAGAGGAAAGTGGAACAGAGACAAATCAAAAGGATGACAAACCAGGAATGCAATCCTCCTACGACAGTGACAATAATCCTCCCATTGGCAATAGTGGCAATAATGGTAACAACATTGGCAGCAACAATGGCATCGTAAATATCTCCAATGGCAATAGTAATGGACGTTTGAATGACTCTTTGACTGGCCCACCGGCAAACACAATAACGTACACGACAACTCCTTCGGGAGAATTTATTCAGCAGCAGCAACAGCAACAGTCTCCAAAAAGGATAGAAAATGTTCAGATATCACTAAAAGAGCTAAGCTCTTCCGAATTCCCACAGTTGCAGATTGCCATCACACTCAACACAAATAATGGGCCATCAAATGACAACAGCAAGGCAGCAAGTACAACTGTGGCGGTGGTGGATGGTGGAGGAGGCGGACCCAATTCTTCTTTTGTCAGTAGAATTCCCAATGTGACAACAACCTCCACTGCCACAAGTGTCACCACAAATTTACAACTTGGCGGTGGCTATAATAATGGAGGAAATGTAAGATTGCAGCAGCAGCAACAACAACAACCAGTGGAAATGTCTGGTGGGGGCGGCGGCTCGCAGTATTTTTCAAATGACGAGGGCCAGCAAACTTCAGCTTCCCTCTCCAGAGCGATTCGTTACAAGAGTAAGAACGAGAGAAAGAAACGAATGAAACGGGCAAACACAATTGACATTCCACACCCACCTGGACTTGTCCTCCATTCGAATAACAATGATGATGACGACACCACAGGAATGGAAGATGAGGAAGACTCTGACTCGAATAATAATTACGGCAGCGGTGGTGGAAATAGAATCATGAAAAATCTTGGCAGTAGCAGCAGTAATATAAGTATCGGCACATTTGGAACAGTTGGGAGCAGCAGTAGCAATCAAGCAGGAAAGTATCAACCCTTTCAGCCAAAAACAGAGGGTGATCGCAAGTTTCTCGCGTTTCTGGAAAAGAACAATGCGGTAAGTGAGCAAAGCAGCAGTGGTAGTAGACCAGCTCGACCAGCTCACTTGGGAGTGAGCAACGATCGGCAGTGGCTGTCTAGATTTTCAAATTTAAAAACTAGTTTCGAGTCAAGTAGTCAAGGATCGAGTCCCAGTGCCTCGCCCATCCCCAGTCCTCTTCGAGGGCCACGCTCCGTCTCGGAAATGGCGCTGTCCCAAGAAAGACGAGGGGGTGCCTCGTCCGCAGACAGCTTTTCCAAACCGGTGTGGGCAGATAAATCTCAGCTGCCTCCGCAAGTACGCAATAAATTACATGTCTTTGAGAATCGATCATTTGAGGGTCCCAATCAAACTACTGCTACTACATTTCGAGGGCCACGCTCCGTCTCGGAAATGGCGCTGTCCCAAGAAAGACGAGGGGGTGCCTCGTCCGCAGACAGCTTTTCCAAACCGGTGTGGGCAGATAAATCTCAGCTGCCTCCACAAGTACGCAATAAATTACATGTCTTTGAGAACCGATCATTTGAGGGTCCCAATCAAACTACTACACAGGATTATCCTCATTGGCGATCACCGCCCCCAACTCATCCATGGCAACAACAGCAACAACAACAACATCATTATCATCAACATCATCAGCAGCAGCACCCCTCAAGCAATCACTTTGGTGGTGTAGCTGGAAATCGGGCCTTGGGAATGGCGGCATCCTGGCATGAAGCAAACTGTGAGCGTAAATGCATTGAATCAAGTTCGCGGGGGTGGACCAGCCACAACAAAAATGTATAATCGACCTGCATTTTCATCTCATGACAATATGGCGCTCGTTGGCCAAAAGAAGATTCAATTTCAGGGTAATTCCTTTGATAGCAAGGTACACAAGCAGCAGCAGCAGCAACAACAATTTCAACATCAGAATAATGCTGCTGCCATGAGAAGACCAACACCGGTAAAGCTACAGTCTGATGGTGTGCACATGGTTCATGCCACCGCCGCTGCAATGGAAGCGATGAAAAAGTCTGCATTTGTGCCGACTACTACCGTACCTGTACAAAGTGTTTCGAACCAGCAGCAGCAGCAACATCACCAGTCAACGATCGCCGGATTTCCACATACAAAAGTGATTCAGGACGAAAAGATTGAATTACCTTGGGCGAAACGAGGACAGGATTCACCTGTGCTGATCTCATCGGCGTTATCGACGACGTCAGCATCAAGAGATCCGAATGCCAATCGAGTGCATTCATCTAAAGCAAGATTTGAGCAGCCAACAGCAGCACCCACGTTGACAGCACCCACTAATACAAATCCGTCAACCACCATTGCTTCCGCTTCACAGCCTCAGCATTATCATCATCAGCAGTATCGACAGTCTGGCAATAATATCAACACTACGATTGCTCCAAATTCTTTGGGATCCGGTGGGCAGAGTGGTAACAGCAAAGTTCAACAGTTTGGCAGCAGCACTAGCAGCAGCAGTTGTATTGCTCCAGTCACAGGAGTTGGTCTTCAGCATCAAGTCCCAGTGGAAGATTTTGTACCTGTAGTACGCCCCTCGTTAAAGTCCTTTGGTGTGACACAGAGTTTTGACGAGGCGTTCAAAAGGAAACTAGACCAGCAGATTGCCTCTGGCGCCGTCCTCTACTCGGACGACGATACCAGTGCCAGTGGCGTGCCCGGGGGTGGTGTCAATCACCAAGCATTTCCCAAAAGCACTGCAGAATTTCCTAGTGAAAACAATAATAAGGCAACACCAGTGAACATCAGTG
This sequence comes from Homidia socia, assembly GCA_036850745.1. NCBI lineage: Eukaryota > Metazoa > Arthropoda > Collembola > Entomobryomorpha > Entomobryidae > Homidia > Homidia socia. The sequence goes on along the minus strand of JAANSP010001727.1, from coordinate 2,914 downwards.
GTCAGTCGGCATCCAGTTCAATGCCGGCCCTGAGTAGTAACGACAGGATGGGTGACAGTATTAATAGTACAAAAATCCCTTTGGTTCAGCAAAGTAGTGGATCTGCGTTTGCACGGCAGGTGCCAGTTGCTGTCAATAATGAGCTCCCATCACCTCCACCGCAATTTAATCAGCAGCAAGGTAGCCCTGACGGTGGCGGTGCTCCTGCTGCCATTGTCGGTGACGATGGAATGATACTTACTCCTGTGGTGGCCAAAGTGATGCGAGGGCCACAGCAGCAGAGAGCCACGATCCAGAATCGAATGTCATCGCTGCAGGATGACCAGCAGAATACACGGTTGACTGGTGCGAGGTCCAACTTGCGAAACTTTTTGAACCAGCATCAAGCAGCATCAGAGAACAGTAAGCAGGACGAAACAAGTCCATCATCTCCTCACCAAATGAAAAACTCTTCTTCGCCTCAAGGAAGTTTGTTAAACTTACCGCCACTAACTAAATCCTTGTCTGGAGATGCTATCATTTTAAATAATTCACAAAATAGTATTATTAAGCCTGCTTTGCCCACAACCCCTTCGCATGATAATCATGAGGTAAGACGCTCACATGATCATGATGGTCAGCACAACATGTCGCCAGCGCAGTATAGCAACACTAGTATTAGTTCAAGTAGTAAACATAATAGTAGCGAGACGCCACAGCAGCAGATGCAGCACTTGCATCAGCAGCAACCGCAACCGCAACAACAACGTCCTGTTGCTATCCCGAGACAAAAAAGTCTTTCAGAAATTCACAAGCATGTCAAGGAAAGAATTGAACCGCTAACCATTGAAACAGACCTGATGAAATTAACAAGCAAACAGGCTGCTCCAAACCACCCTGNCGTCCTGTTGCTATCCCGAGACAAAAAAGTCTTTCAGAAATTCACAAGCATGTCAAGGAAAGAATTGAACCGCTAACCATTGAAACAGACCTGATGAAATTAACAAGCAAACAGGCTGCTCCAAACCACCCTGTTAACAATCGAATGACACAACAACGAGCTGCGATGGTCTCACACCAACAGCAGCAACAACAACACAATAACAATAGTCACCATTACCACCACCATCACAAATCCCAAGCTTCGGTACTGCAAAATCAATCAAGTAAAACGCCAGCAGTGACACAAGCACAGCAGCACCATCAGCAGCAGCAACAACAAGTCGCTGGTATAAAGACGACGACCCGAAGTTACCCTGATTCCTTACATCGAACTTCCTCTGGAAGTAGTATATTTAGCCGTGCTAAAAATCTCTTTTTTGGAAGCCAAGACGGGGGTCCTCCCTCGACAAAACTTTCGACCCAAGCTACCCACCCAGCTATCCACCTCGCCACAATCAACCAAACTAGCCTTTCCCAAGCAGTTTGAAGCGCAAATGTCTCCCGACAGCGCGGAAAAGAAACAACGGGAACTTGCCGCATATTTCAAGCAGCAGTTTCAACAACAAGAGCTTCTGACACAGAGGCAAATCTGCACAAAAACAAGCTCCATGTCTGTAGCAAGTGGTGGGGGTGGAGGAAAAAGTGGAGGTAAATTGAGGAAGAGTGCTTCCCATAGCAAAATTATGCATCGGCAAAGGTCTCTATCCGATGGGGATGAGGACGTGGATGCAATTTTTGAAAGTCTTTTTAAGGCTTCTGGTACGCCCAAGCAGTAGACTCTCTCAAAACAAAAACAGCACCAGAGCGTGAATCTTCTCGACTGAGCTGTGATATATAATTTTTATTGAGCCTCAAAATAGCTGTTTTTTTCTTTGAAGTTGCCGAAAATTTGATTAATAACAAGGAACAATTATTATTTACTGTAGCCAGCTTATCATGATCAACTCACCTTTTCCAAATCTACAGATTTATATAAATTTTATCTCTCTATGTTGTTTAGTTATTTTTTACAAGAACAATATTGCAGAGTACCAAAAAACAAGTTCACTCACTACTCACTTATTCTATTACTTGTAGTTCGTAGCTTTATCATTATATACACTTTACAAAATTAAGCAATTTGATTGATTTCGTGTTTGCAGAAAAACAAGTGGACTGCCGACGTTGAGTTTTTAAAAGTACGGTATGTGTAGTACATGGAACTTTGGATAGAAGCGAGATAATTTTAAACTTCTTTATAATACTATATTAAAAACGTAGTCTCTTTCCCATCAATATTGTGTTAAAGGACACAATGTACGCGTCTAGGCTTCCATGTAAAGTACTTTTTCAAGTACATGTTGAAGTTTCTATAAAGTTAATGAGTAAAATTTTGTTTTTAAGGCAAACTTTAACTAAAACATCCAAGTGTTCACTAAATGTCAACTGAATTGGATTGTGTAGATGAATCTTCGAAATCAGAACATGTGTGAGATATGGAACGAGGAATAGAATGGAAATAACTAAAAATGTATTTTTAATAATTAAAAACATGGCTTCAATTTCAATAATTTTATGTGAAAAGAAACAATTTCTCACCAAACTTCAGTCTAAATTATGTTATTAATTTTGGAAAGTAGTTAAATTGAACTAGCAGCAACTATCATTTTTAATTATAAACATACACTTTGTAGTACACGTGTAAATTGGTTTTTTCAAGCTCATGATGGAGTGGAATATTCTGACACGAATGAAACTTTACGCCAAACCAAAATAAGTACGTAAATGTTCATTTGATACTCTCGAAAACCAAGTAGCATAATTTCTTTATTTATTGAAGTTTACCTAAATAATTATTCTGGCAAAATAATAGCAAAACCGAAGCTGGGTTTACCGCGTAAGCAATCAATTGTTTGGAGGGTCAGGTGAAGATCAACATGATCAACAGGTTCCCAGCAGCAGCCCCTTGTATAATTTATCACCCCAACATCAACACAGTCCCGAGTCAACTCAC
>JAANSP010001726.1:0-14527 GCA_036850745.1 Homidia socia | reverse complement strand
GCAGACACTTATTTTCTCGAAGATTTTTACGTGAAATAGATGGAAAACAAAATCGACCGGAAAATTCCAAGTCATTTTGAGTCTTGGGAATCCGAATATGCAAATGATTTTCTTATCGGACTTCGTCCCTTATCTACAGGCTCATTTGAATTTGGTCGCCTTATATCGTAGCAATTCTTTATATAGTAGTGAGGTAGCAAATGATGTATGCATGTGAAAGATAAATGAATCCTGATGTCAAGTTACTTGTTTATTTAAGCTTCATAAAAATATTTTAGCCAAACTTGTTCATTTACAAGCTAAATAGACGAACAAGAAGAAATCCCGAAAATTGACACCAGTTGGGCTGTTGCTTGGTGTATTGTTGGTATAGCAACCAACTCTAATTTTCCCCTACAAACAAACAATTGTCTTAAGTGTTTATTATTGTATTTGTACTGCAGACATGCTTATTCAAGTCATTATGTAGCTCATTGTGCAATTTAATCCGATGCATGATGGTGCAAATGATCACTCACCACCAGAGTGACTGGAATTGATGATATTTGCTCAAAAGTGTCACCCATAAGTACTCATGAATAGGAAAAAAATGAGTCTGTTCGACTCGCCATTGGCTGCTGCAAACTACAGCCCACAAGACAACATGATATGCTTTTAGCTGTGAACTTGTCCATGTCTATTAAGAAATATGGTGGTATTGGTATTGATGATGATTAAGAAGGAGATCAGAGAGAAACAGTGCACAAATACAACTCATTAGTTTTACCGCAGTTGTTGCATTAAATTTGTAGAAGTAGTGAACATGGGATGAGAATGCAAATGAGGCGCCACTTCTGCAGTACTAAAAGCTGAAACTATATAATATGAGAAAAAAACATGAGCAATGTGAACAAAATCAATCTTATGCTTTTCAAGTCAATCTACTAATTGCATCTCTTTTTCACCTTCTTCTTCTTCAGGGTGTAATAATAAACGTGCAGGCTATAGTTTTAGTAATCGTAATCGTTGGTAACAAGAACCTTACGAATGGGAAGGAATGCCACCTGAAAGAGGTATCAGCAACAAATAACTTCTCCAATTTTTTTATCAGTGGTACTGGTTAACAAACTGTACAAATGATACACACATCATCATATCATCATCAGTGGTGGTGGGTGATTCATGTTTTTAACCAGTGTGTACACACATGCATGACGGATAGTATTTAAATTAGCACTGATTATCTCTCTTGATTCCTAAATAACTTGCGTGTCTCCCTACTGCTGCTACTTGTGAGTGACCGAACTGAATGGTTAGCGGATGGCCTTGCTTTTCTGTCAATTACTTAAAGGTTCTATCAACTTTATGTGGAACACAACAAGTAAATGCAAGTATGCATCCTTTGGTTTGTTCACTCTGCAAAGCTAAAAGACATCTTACTGACTGATGATGATGATGGTAAGAAGAAGGATGTTGAAAACCATGCGGGCTTACTTGCCGTTACGTTACCATCATCATCGAAGCTCGCAACAAAAGCGCGCCTTTCCTTTTGTTGAGCAGACACAATAAAGTAATTATCAAATTCTAAATTTGCTATTATTACATCTTAGCAAGTGATTGTATTTACTCATTCATAGAGGTTTGTTGATAATCAACAACCATGCAGGTAAACAAATCCGCCGGTTCTAGTCGATTTGGGAGGTTATCATCATGATCAAGTGTTGAATGAAGGAATATAAACTTAATTGGGTTTCAAGAAGAGAGCTTGCTCAATTTCTAATTATTAGTTTGTGCCAATTTATTCAAATTATCTAATCAGAAACAGGGCAAGAGGTTGCTTTTAGTAATTTAATCATCTGTATGTATGCCCACATTACCCACTTGTTGTTAATATTATCATTATCATTATTCTGTTCCTACTTTCCATAATATAACATTTCTATTGTTTCGTTGATTTTCTTTTAGGGCTATTTTTTATATTTTATTTCAGATCTTCTACGCAGAAACATCATTAAGACAATCCAAAATCCAAATGAGTAGGCAGGCATGCTAAAAGTATTACGATTGGTTATCAAAAACTGTACAGTTTCATTGTATTCCCTTTTGTTGAAGGAACAATGAATCATCTATTTTGTGTGATGTGTGCGTTCGTGCACTTTTTTGTGCTATTTTTGCAGCAGAAGATATCACTGACTGCTATCAGAGTGCTGGTTTAATGAGACACATAAACTGATAAATAGCTCATTTTCGGTTGTTGGCACGCATGTTTCAAAGATGAAGTTGTGTTTTTTTTTGCGCTCGCGCGATTGAGAGACATGATTCACAGAGTAGTACCCTGTTCTGTTCTGACTTCTGACAATGAGTACATCTCATTAAACGCATATGCCTACGTACCTAATACAAGGTAACAAGAAATAACAAGAAATGGAATGATTCACTGTTTCCTAATTCCTAATTAAGTCTGCCGGTTAATAACACCATAAACTATGTGTGTATTTAGTAGTAAGAAGGTAGCACGATGCTACAATGTTATTTTGCTCAAGCTGAACTTGTTTCTTCCTAGTTTTGAAAAGATGCAAATCATAAAACAGAGTAATCGCTTTTGTTGGAACCGTGACAATTGAGTCATGATCAGAGATGAAGGATTGCCATTTTATTTTTCTTTAGTTGGCTTTTAACGAACAATCAAATCAAGTGCATGACAGACATATATTTTACATTTTTACACATTGTTTACTCTTTTGTAAATTGCTGATCTTTTAAGGAGTAGAAATTTTGTACCTAATATAAACGTAATATAGTATTATATTAGTATAGACATATATTAATATACATATACCTATCTACTTAGTTAAATACCTATAAGTTGTCTGGTAACTCATTTATAAAAGATAAATAAATAATATGCTCATTTACAGTGGCATGTGTAGCACTTGTCAAGCATTATTGTTTTCCATTGAAAAAAACGCTCATTCGTTTGCTCGTCGTAGTCACAGACAAAGACGTCGTATAAGTAGCCTAAATAATAAAATACGCAATTGAACGCATTTTTGTGTCTGATGATTGACGACGTCTCACTTTTCTCTCTCTCTCTCTCTCATCTTTCTCTGGCTTTAATTTATTTTACTAGCCCTGTTTTTAGGAATGAATCTCCTATTTATTATTGGATCTTGATTTTTATATTTTGTCTTTGTAGATAAATAGCTCCAGGTGAATGAGTGCCTAAATGTATTTATTTACTTGCGTATATTGGACTATGAGTCTGTGCGAGCGAACTAAAAAAAGAAAAGAATGTCCTGACAGTGCCGTCATTAGATAAGTTAACGAAACGTTTTGTGTAAAATAGAATGAGTAAAAATTTTCTATGGACTGTTAAAAAAGTCACTTTTATTCTGTGAATGAATGCAAGATGTCATATATGTTCAACTTTTTTGTTAAATGCTTCAAGCATTTTCTATATTTCCTTGTCTTTTATGCCTTCAATCACCAAATGGATACTTCAGATGATACAGATAAACAAAAGATGATAGCAGTTCACTTTTATTCAATGAATGTAAATGTAGGTAGCCTTTTGCAGCTGAACTGGAGTACAGCAAATTTGCCCCAAGCTAAACTCGTGTGTCCATTTTATTCTCTTTTTATGCAACTAAAAGTTACTCTGTCTGTATAAATGTTTCTCCCTGAGCATATTACAAATTACGTGATTCTCTTTTTTTTCTTCATCTGCTCCTTCTACAATATCCGTCTTGATTATGTTTTAAAAAGTCCCTTTTGCGCGTCTGAAATGATTTGGTGAACACCTGCCTGTCAGTTTGGAAAATGATGTTTATGATTGCAAGCTTTGAAGTTCATGCATCATATATAGGCAAGTAATTATTAGGAGTGACGTTTTTCATATTATCAATATGAAAAAAGTATATTACAGATAGAACATAAAGTAGACTGATTTTCAAATTTACTCGACTACCATCTGTGGAAAGACATCTACATAGTTCCGGGCATTCAGGGGCATATTTTGTGTGTATATTTATTATTTCGCAAAATGTCTTCTTTCCCTATTTTTATTGAGTTAAAAATTAAAGCAAAAAAGCAGTAGAATTCAAAAACTATATCGCCAAAAACATCCAATTCGTCAAATTATGTTGACATTCAATTGAGCTTCTTTCTGTTTGAATGCTTCAAAAGAACATTAGGAAGACAAGTATTTTCAAAGTCAAAATTTTATGCAGTACTCACCTAATGTGCACACGCCAAATGAATCCCACTTATATTTCCGTACACGCAGGGAAAATACAAATACGCAGAGTTGTGACTGTATGTAACAATGACATTGAAAATGTGCTTAAACAACATCTACCTACGTACAAGCTGATTGCAATGTTAGTATTTACTTACAACAAACATCATCCTGAGAGAAATGAAAGTGTGAATGAGAATGTAGGTAGGAAAAGAGAATTATATAAATTAAATACGTATGTAGACGAAAAACAACAGAGCAGACAGATGCTATTCCTTATCCCCATCATCCACAATCCACGATCATGAATCATCATGATAAGCATTGAAAAAAGTTGGGGTAACCAATGTGTATAGCGTGCTTATTTATGATGTGGGGAAAAAACTACAAACTAACTTTAATGGGGAAAGTCAACTTTTTTAGTATCAAGAGATAGGTAGTTTGTTGCTGATTTCCGTATTGGATAAAATTTTGAAATGGATTCTCCCCGAGAAATGGTCAAAGGGTTTTAAAATTTAAAAAAAGTTTTTTTTTAAAGTAACAACTATCTTTGTAAATATGTGCATAAATATTGTATTAGGGTACATGCATGCAAGCCTTACATAATATTATGAGCTATGCCCTTTTTCATGCTGTTTATTTTTCATGTTTTCTTAATAAAGGTTTATCATCATGAATGACATTATATAAATATTTGTGTATTGATTAATATAATGCATTGTTTGTCTGCTTGAACATTTTTTTTTCATTTTTATGATGCTTTTTGTCTGCCATATTCTTTAATAAAGTGTGTATTATCACATACAGTACATCGACACAAAGTTATACTTACCAAACTATACCATATACCATGTACTTATGCGAAGAGGATGATGATAGCGATGATAGCGTGATAGAAAAGCCTTTTCTTCCCCTAAAAGTTCATTTTAATCCCATTAACTTCATCACTCCTACTACCTTTTACATCCTACACCGACCCAAATCTTTAAAGGTAAAAAAAGAAAGATGATATCAACAGATAAATGCTTAAAGTACAGCAGAGCAAAACTGCTTCCATTCTTCTTTAAAGATTCTAATAAACAGAAGAAACCCTTCCACCAACATAATACATATCTTGGTCCCATGCATTGTACATGATACTGTTCAGCTTTTAGGCTGTACCGAAAAAATGTGTAAAGTGCATTTTTATATTGCATTTTTCCAGTTTGAGATTTCATTTCCTATCAAAAGAAAGAAAGAAATGAAATTTATATCAATGAAATTTGTGAATTTTAAAACGGAAAAACATTATCTTAATTCCAAGGTTGTTCTTTAAAAGGCAAAAATCCCAATTTAGTGCATTTTTATATTGCATTTTTCCAGTTTGAGATTTCATTTCCTATCAAAAGAAAGAAAGAAATGAAATTTATGTCAATGAAATTTGTGAATTTTAAAACGGAAAAACATTATCTTAATTCCAAGGTTGTTCTTTAAAAGGCAAAAATCCCAATTTATAGTTGTATTTATTAATGTTTTTGTCAACATTTAAAATAGATTTGAAAAGAAATTGTTATATCCATCTTTTATCAAAGAATCAAACATTGATGGACTTTTATTGACGCCATTTTTGACATTTCATTCTGGACAAGAACATGTAATTCATACAGTCAATGTAATTTCAAGGTCAAATAACAAAACACTAAAACAGATGTAAACTTTCACCAAAATAAGCGTTTATAAAAATAAAATGGAACAAATTTTACATTAATTAAAAGTCAGCTATTTAGACAGATGAAAAAGGTATGACTTGTGCAGTCCACAACAGATGTTGAAATTGATATTCTTGAGCTCTATTTTTATGTTTAGATTATTTATTATAAAAGTTATGATGTAAAGTTAATACTTTATAGATTATATTAAAAGCGTATGCAAAAAGTTGAAGATTGAAAATATTCAGATGGTATTAGTCCGTCGACAAGCATAAAGTCGATTGATTTCCAGGTTTATATGTACTCTCTTGATCTTGTAGTAAAGATTGAGTGTTTGCGTATAAATCTTTGAGATTCACTTTCATTCTGACCGACCTACTTGCATATCTTAGGACGGTGGGTAGTGGGTGGCAAATAATAAGTAGCAATAAATAAAAACTTATTTCAAGTGAACCACTACATAAAAATACCATCATCCACCATATTTCATTTCAATTTTATTACATGTGGTAGTAATACTTATAGATACTTTACACTGTTCTGTCCATTTTTTCAAAGAACATTTTTCATGCAAACCCTCCGATCCTGACTGATACCTCATAGTAGGCATTGTGACAACAGCAAAGGCAAAAAAGAACGTTTTTTCTTCTCCTTTCAATCGTTGAATACACGATAAATGTAGCGTAACAATAGCAAGCAGCGATGATGACAAGGTTAGTTCATATCTTCTAGGATCTATCGACCTATTATAAATCCCGATTACAACAATCATGTCGTTCATCTGCTTACGTTGCTGCTACACAACAAGTCTCTTCTGTCTGAGGAAGTAGGAACAGCTTAAAAATTTCATTATGATGATAATAGTAGCACGCTGTTTCACTATTCGCTGTAAAAAATTGCATGCAGCAGCAGTTTTGTTAGTAAATGACGGTCATCTGATTATCTATGTGAATGTGTTATATGTCATAGAATACTTATTACTTACACTAGGCTTGATCCTAGATGCTAAAACCTTTGAATTATTAATAATAATAGCAGCAATCGGATAGCATTGAGAATCACTTCTTAAAAGCTTTTCACGTCATAAGTAATCCACTTACTTATTTGTATTATTACTACGTATTATTGGTTGAAGAGTATTAAAGGTCTCTAAAAATTAAAAAAGAAGTGGTAGCAGCATTTCCATTTCACAGCTAAAATCCTGCTGATGCTTGTGTAGTGGTGCCTAGTGTGTGTGGCACATGATCTTGATGATTACATGCCAAACAGTTTGCCAAGGTTGCATCGCAACTTTCATTAACGCTTACTTAAGGACAGAAAAATTGACAGGGATATTAGAAAAGTGAACAAGTCGAAGGAGATGGAAGATTTGGCTAATTTTTTGGCAAATTATTATTAGGTCACATAATCTTAAAAGCCCTATTAACTTATTCATCGTGTGCGTTACATTTTTCCCAAAAAAATCGCGTCCAAGTGCGTAAAGCAATTTACACCGCAAAGTGTAATGTAAAAGGATACTACTATCACTAGTCACTAGAGTCATTTCCTTCTACAAGGTGCATTACATTACTATTACATTATATACAGATTAATGAAATAAAATTAGTAATGAGTAATGACAAAACAGTACAGATGCACCTCAAGAAGATGAATGGCATGGGAGTGGAATGAATTCTTTTGGGCTACACACGGAAAAACAAAAGTTTCCACATAATTGTAAATTATTGCTCTTAAAAACTCCTCTCTAATTCACCACAAATTGTCAATTAACTCTCTTCGGTAGCCTCCACAATGGCGTGCTTGAATGCTGATGATGATGACGACGACGACGAGATGTATACTTTGATATGCATCCTAATTACACACATATACTTGACTAGTACAACAGCATGTCTATCAAGTGCACTTTTTTCAATGTCTGCTTAATTCTTCATCTAACCAAACTGATAAAAATAATAATAATAATAATAACTGTGCACACAGTCAAGTTCATGTTTGTGTTATAATTTTTTTGGACAGTACATAGTTGTGTGAGTGCGGTTATTATTTGCATTTTGATACGGCTTCGTTCTTTGAAAAAAAAGGATGAGAGAGAGGGATAGTTATGTAGTATGTGAGCACCGTGATGGTGTAACAACATTTATTCTGTCATCGTTAATAATCACTTGTCACTTTTTGCGACTTGGATAATACTGGTTCGCCTGAACCTTTTTTTGTATCAAGCCGAGTTACATAAAAGTTTCTTTACCTAACTAAAAAGTCCTTTAACTTTAAACGAATTCAGGGATTAAATATGTGTTGCTGTATTTGTGTGCTTAACGTTGTAAAAGTTTAAATTAAACATGTACCTACGTGTAAAATGGAGTAAATAAATACTCTGATTGTATATTTGAGCTGTTTTTGCATATTTATTATATTTCTTTGTTGAAATATTCGTCAGACAGGGTAATNTATTATATTTCTTTGTTGAAATATTCGTCAGACAGAGTAATGATGTTTTAAATGCTATTTCAACTTGCCATTGTCTTGTGAAATCATTGGAATTTTGTATAGATTGTAAGCGGTGATAATTGTAATTGTAACAACAATCAAAAGTTAAACATGCCTGATAATAATAATAATAGTGGTAGTTTGAATTCACGTGTTTGGCTGTCTGGTGAACTTTACAAAAGTAGGAAAGGAAGACTTTCGATTTTAATGGTGCTATTATTCTTATGCATTACCATATTTTATATTATGCGCATATATTATGCATATTAGTAAGTTTCCCTAAAATTAACCAATGTTCCTACATATTATTAATATTATTATAACGCTGTTTATTCCTAGTTGTTGGTGGATTGGGAGAGATGCAGCAAATGAGTATAGTAGAGCAGGTGTGGTTACAAGGATTTTCATAAGTTCTTCTATAGCCGTGACGTTTGCATATATTTAAGAATAGCTAATCATTGTTGTTATTATTATTATCATCATTATTACTGCGGCGACCACGATGTTCAGGAATTTTAAGTGCGAATAAAAAGAGTGCAACGAGTTTAACCTTCACAGCTCAGCACGAAAACTATGATCTACTGTAATTAATCTATGCATACACTACACACATGCATTCATTCATCCATACATGACCGACCATATTTCTTTTTTCTTTTGTTCTTCTGATCTTGAAGCCGTCTTCCTCACCATCTCCGTTGAATTTTGTGTTGTCGTATTTTTCGAGAATTTTTGCCCCGCTTTGTAGTAATTATACTGTGCATCTAGCATTGTACATTGACATTGTATCCATTAAGTGTACATATATCCAAGCATTAACTCACAAATCTAAAATATCGCATGTAACCATCAGTGTAGAACTAGTGCATTGTTATTTTGTAATATGCAAAAAAACTGTCACGTTATACATTTAAAAATTAAGACCTTCAGAAATTAAAACGTTTACAATTTTCGATATTTGGAAATCAAGATTTTACAGTTGTGCCTCTTCCATTTTAGGCCTATGAATATTAAATCTGAAAATCGATAATTATTTCAAAGTGTTACTGTTGGATAAATTTATATAGGTAAGCATTAATTATTTGGAGAATCTTCTATTTATATGATGTTTTTTCTTGAAGTCGTAGCGATTTCTCACTGTTGTTCACAAAAACATATGCTTGAGTATCTTTAAAAGACAAAATTTCCAAAATCGAATAAGTCATTCCTTTTTAAATAACAGTTTTCGAATATTCTCTAAAATACAATAATTTTGATGCGTTTTTTTCTAATTGTGAAAGTTAAGAACATTTCATCTTTTATAAAAACAAATTCAGTACTAAAACGAGTTAATAAAATATTTCATGTTACTGCAGCCATATATCGCATATATAGATTCCTTCAAGGAATTCATCCGTATTCGTCTTGTACATGTACATACGTGTCGGAATGATGTAACATATTATACGTAACTCTTCTAATTTTTATGCATGTTAAGTGCGGTCATGAAAGAATCCACCACGCCGTAAAACCATGCGAACTTTTTTAATTGTATATCTTCGGTATGCATATGTACATACGAGAGTTTATCAAGATAATGATAAAAACATGAACAAGGCACATCAACCACAAACACCATCAGTTGCGACGGTGATAAAATTGGATTTCTTGTAAAAAACTGCATAAGTTACTTTACATTAAATCAGTCATGTCCTTCCCGATAGGTCAGAAAATTACTACACTTCACATCTGTTAATATGCTATTCAAACAAATAAACTGCAATCTGCTGAAAAAGTGAGCCTCGCAGTGAGTCAAAAGAACATTGTGGACTTGTATATAGTAACTAAACAACAACAAGTCATTAAAATAGCAAGGTTAGAATTATCTTAATCTTTTAATGTGATATTATAAGCATGATCATGATCATCTTTTATAATCATAACTTTGAAGTCTCAGCAGCCTTTTCCGTGATCTGAAAGATAAGAGCTCGGCTTTGTGCAACAAAGCGCGCATAAATACTCTAATTTGTCAGTTACATCGTTCGACGTTGCGGATTCGGCTCTTTATACAGACTACAGACAGCTATCATCTATTTAAAACGCCGACTATTTTTATAGTCATCAAATAAATATGCACCATCAAGAACACTGATTGAATGTTTCGGCGCTTTAAAAGGCGATTGATTTTCTTATTGGATTGAGCACCACCACCATCGATCGACTTCTCTTGACTTGCTCTTGGTGTCGAGATAATCGAGATGATGAATTACCCATTAATATTAACAAAGTTAAACAGCTTTTTTGTTGCCGTCTCGGTATATGCAGTGATGATGGAGCGTTTTAATTGTTGCATTTATAGTCTGAGGGAATGCATACAATATTCATATTTAATCTACAAGAATGTTGTAAATCTGAATCATCATTTTCATTACATATTTAAAGAAAAAAACTTTTCATTTGTCCATGTCATTGATTAGTATTTTTTATTGTTTATTCAGCGCCAGAATATTATATATACTTAATAAAGAATTGAAGTATTACCGCTTCCCTAAATTGATACTTAATGATGCAAATCATTGAACAAAGCCAAGTTGCAACTTTTACTTTATTTTAAAAGTGATTACACAAAACAAATACATTATATTTTAGACCGCACTGGAAAATGCCTACAAATTTATAACACCTATTATTTGTTATTAGCATTTTCATTACAAGAAAGATCTTACTTAACCCTTTTTATTTACTTGAACAATTAAATTTAAAGCTGAATGGCCCATTAACATGTCATTTACAATTTATGTCAAGAAATGATACACGATCAGTATCAGGATACATGATGATGATAAGTTGGTGAAACTAGTGTAATCAGTAATTAGTCTAGTAATAAAAAACAAGATAGACTGACATGATAAATGTGTGTAAACAGAAATGAAAACGCTTCTGAAAACAATCACTATTAATGACCAGTTACTTATTTATCGCTTATATGTACATGCGTCATTCACTGCTCTTATTTAAATACCTCTCGACCTACCAGTCAGTTAAATTTATTTAGGTACATATCATGTATCTTGTATGTGTACTGTTCACATTTAAAATCAAAGGCAAAAGTGAAATGTGAATACCTCACGCGACAAATTTGCAACTACATGCAACCTGAAGTACGAAAGTAAGTAATTATTTCATTTAAAGGACCAATTAATAAATTTGCTGTTAACAACAATTGGTGATTCGCTTTCATTGGATTAGATGTGCTGCTGCTGCCGCACCGCATCACTTGAGTCATTACACATTATTGCGGTCGGTCAGCATCAAAGAAAATCTCAAGTGGGCATGCATACCTACGCGCAGCATCAACAGCAGCAAACTTTATTTAATGAGTGTGCTAACAAAGATCATTTTGTTTATAAAGTTGTTCATCGTTACTTGCCTACAAAGGAAAAAAAACGATAGCGTACCGAAGAGATGTGTTGAGTGAGTTAGAAGAGGTGGTAATTGTATTACGCATTCTCTTTACAAAATGCTCCCCATGCAAGGGTGCATTCGTCTCGTCGTCGTGGGTAAGACTAATGTGCAAGCAAAAAGGTAAAAGAGTCTTCACCGTCGTCGTCATCATCATCGTCAGAGTACCCAGTCAACTTTGTACGTTACATTGTATTACCTTGTTCAATCGTTTATTGGCAATTGATCTATTGAATAACGAGTGCTCTTATGTGTGTGTATTATTAAAAATAAATACAGCAGTAGCACCATTTAACCTGTGATGATAATAGCAACAATACGTTTAACAACAATGTTCTTTACTTTTCTTTTTACTTTGTTGAACAGTGCAGCTTTTATCTTTGGTAAAGCAGCAGTACAAGTGCTGTCGTTTGCTTGTGCAAACATATTAGGTTGCTAAATAACCTAAAGATAAAAATGGCATTACAGCACACATGCACACAAGCAGACAGACAGACGAGTAATATCATCATTTTTCTGCTATGCATAATATATGCACGTCATGCGTCCAAGTTTCATTGTTGATTCATCACTAGACAAAAATTATTTAACAAAAATACATTAACTTTCTACTTTGATCCAGTTCAGCCACGTAAATCATTCTTCCGAGACATCCCCAACTATTTATCGGCCTACTTCTGTCTAGTTTTTTCCATACATGTTGTTATTTCCGCGTGACAATCTGAAAACCATGTTATAATCATAAGAAGATTATCATTATTATTATTATTTCTTCATTAACCATTTCCATGCGGAGATCAGGCTACAAATGAAAAACATTCAATAATTGCAGGAATCGTTTTTAAATAAAGATTCCTTAAAATTTTGACTGCGTCTGTCGGAGATAAATGTTTTATTAACTTGTGAAGGTAAATTGAATGCGCTTATGTAACCGCTCATTCACATTGGCTGACATTCACTTTAAATAAATATCCTCTTTGATTTAATATTTTAATAAACATAACATCCAAGTCATTTTAATTGATTCCTTCAGTCCAACATTCAATTTAAAATTTCAACATCGAAACACGGAATAGAAATAATATTCTTGTTTTTACAAGCTTATTATCAAAGTTTCATTCCATTTTCCGGTCTTCCTCATATTCACTCTTTATCTAGAACAAGAATAAAAAACGATGCGTAGAATTATTATGACAATAGTAAAAAAATCACTGCAGTATAATGTTTTAAATATTGAACTCAAAATATCTATGTCGAAATATGAAAATGCATTATAAGAGTTGTATATTCTCCATTATACCTACCGCAATAATACCTTTATTTATTGCTGCCGAGGTCGGATCACGCATGCATGTCATTAAAGTAAGTCATAACAGACTCTTAGCGGAATGATATAATAAGTTGTACATTTTATTTTATACCGCATGTTTGCGTGCTCGAATGTCTCTTTATTCGCATGTCGATAAAAAATTTAAGAGCGGATTAAAAACTTGTAATAATCTCTGCTGCTTCTTGTGTTGTTGTTGTTCTTGCAACAACTGCAGCAGAAGATTGATAAAAAATCATACCACTATACTGCTGCTGATTATCCTTACAACAACAAAAGTACTTACAATGACCCCGACTGATTGTTTGATAACTTTACCGTTCAATCAGTTAAAAAATTTCGAATCATTACTCTCTCACTAATTGACATTTACATTCATAAAAAAGCAACGCGGCTTTTATTCATCTCCACACTCACTCACTCCATCCACTTGTTCTCAATTCATTATGTTGATGAGATGAGGGTTGGATTGAATGTTGGAAGGAGAAACACGAAAAAAGTAGCAATAAAAAAGGAGAAATGAATGATTGACCAGAGCAAAGTATTAGCTTTCACAGAGAGAGGTGGTAAAGGAAACCGACACGATAAATTTGCTGATGCGCTGCTCTTCACTGAAAACATCTCCCCAATACGCTTCCCACGCAAAGAGCAGTTGAAAAATTCATGTAGACAGTTTTACACTGATAACCAGGTTGGCTACACAGACATTTTATAATCAAAACTCAAATATTTGGATTTTGTAACAATACGTACAGGGGCACAAGTTGAAAAGGATTCACTGGGAGTTGTAGTAAATTGAAACTTTTAATGCAAAACCAGACCATCAATCAGCCGGTAAGAGAAATGTGACGAAAGGTTTTTTTTACAAAATAAAAATGTTTCTGGTGCGGATTTTTTTGCCAGGAGAGAAAATATTAAAACATTCTAATGAGATACTACAATGAAAAAGTGAAGTTGCAGTTTGATGCAGTTAGTTTTCGTGATTACTACACTGCTGAATAGTATGATTTAAATTTGAAACTGCATTCCAGTTGATATTGTTATTCTTATTATATTTGTTGTTGTTATTAATGGTAATAATAATAATCAAAATATATTTAATAATGAAATGCAGAAGTAGTAAGATGAATAGGAGGAAGAGAAACATTATATGTACCTAAATACCTACATAATATGCATAAATAAATAATACGGAGAGCCTGATGATAACATGACTTGCAAAATATAAGTACTTTTATTATTTCCCAAATGCTCATTAAATGGTGAAGATGCAACAACGTATACCTATGATATGCCGAATACTTATATGCTATTGTTTAACTTGCCCCTACTATGTAATCTCCCAACAATAATAACAATGATGAA